>JABFOV010000173.1:0-49813 GCA_022817685.1 Aradophagus sp. ZL-2020
TCCCAAAAACCCCACTTTTCCCCACCCCACTTTCTGTGGGGCGTAAAAACGTGGAAACACACTTTTTAAAAAAATAGGAAAACACGGGGGGGGGGTTTTTTTTTGATTTTGAAAAAAGGATATCCACGGGGTTTATTATCCCCCGCGGGGGCCACCGGGGGGGGGTGCTCCGCGCATTTTGTGGGAATTTTTACCCGGGGCTTTCCCCCCCCCCCCCCCCCCCCTTTGGCCGGCGGGGCCCCCCCCCCCCCCCCCTCGCTCCGACTGATGCGTACCAATAAAGCATGACACACCTTTGGACCCGGCTCCATTCCGCTCGCTGCGAGCCTCGGCGCAAACTTTACGACGCCGCTTTCCGAGCTTTTTACAATACAAAGTACGTTTAATGGATATACGATTATCCAGCTTTTCAGCGCCGCTTTTTGCTCCATCTTATTAAGATCGCGGCATTGCCGGCCGTTCGGGGATGTTGCGCGGTGATTTACGAGCGCGAGGAACGCCAATCCGCTTAATATTTACGTTTACGACGTTGCATATATACATTGTGAACGTCGTTTTCGCGTTACTCGCGGAAATGAAAGTCAACCTTGTGAAAACGTATGCCTGCATGTATATAAGTGGACGTCAAAAAAATTTACGATGTAATTTACTTCAATTTTTTGGCAAAAGATGGAAAACAATTTTTTTTACGTATAATTGTATGAAAATATATAATATATATATATAATTATGTATGATTATATAATATATCACATATAAAAGTATAAAACGTAGAATAACGGTATGTGATCAATATGTGAACTATGTATGTACTTATATATTGGAATTGTATGATCTTATCTTGTTCTTTCAATTTGTTATATTAATACGATTCTCATGTATATATTATATTTGTATAAATTTATAGATATTTTTTATTTGTTTTGCGTGTTTCATATTCCTTTCACCAATTATGAGACAAAAGATATTTTTCAAAGTATTCCGGAACTTTAGAAAATTGTCCTCTTAATAAGGCAAAATGACAATCGCGGTATCCTTTGACGAATAGCCGTAGCAGAGATAGCGACAGAATCTCTGATTGCAACCTCCAACTCAACGGGAGAACGTGTGCTCGTTTGATCGAAGAAATGCCAATCCAATCCAAAAGATCGGACAATTGAAAAAATTGCCCATCACTTTGACCGCTCTTGAACGCGGAAAAGATTACCGCAAGATATGTAATTTAATTGCTGTACGGTTTACTTATCAGTCATTGCTTCTATCAATAATATTGTTTTCTATATTTTTTTGAGGTACAACTGTAATCAAATTAAACATATTTTTCTTTGAAAAAATGTACGACTTCCACTGAAGGAAATTAATTGCAACGATTTGCTATAATGAAAATAAAAAATTATTATGTTTCACATTATTGTAGACTTTTAGTTAAAAGTGGTTTTCGGTGAGAAAACTAAAATTAATACTTGCTGACAAAAGTTTGAATAGAGCAATTCCTTGAAAAAAAAATCGCATAAAATGACGCATCTTGCCCCTAAAGTATAATAACAAAAATTACAACGTATTTACTTAAAAATTATTATTACAACATAATTTTGAAAATGTAGGTCGCGCCAAACGAAATAAAATTAACAAAACTGTTTCTTTGCTTCCAGGTTTCACCGGCACCCAATGCGAAACCGATATCGACGAATGCGCCACCAACCCATGCCTGAACAACGGCGTTTGCACAGATCTGATCAACGGATTCAAGTGCACGTGCGCCGACGGCTTTTCCGGCTCTCATTGTCAAATCAACATCGACGATTGCGCATCGTCGCCGTGCAGGAACGGCGGGACATGCCGCGATTCGATAGCCAAGTACACTTGCGAATGTCCGCCCGGTTTCACCGGGGCCTCCTGCGAGACCAACATCAACGACTGCCAATCAAATCCCTGCCACAGCGGCGACTGCATCGACGGCCAAAACTCGTTCACCTGCAGCTGCTTCCCGGGCTACACGGGCAACCTGTGCCAAACGCAGATCAACGAGTGCGAAAGCAATCCGTGCCAATTCGGGGGCATTTGCGAGGACCGCACCAACGGTTATCAGTGCATTTGCAAGCCCGGCACCTCTGGCATCAACTGCGAGGTCAATGTCAACGAATGTTACAGCAATCCCTGCAGAAACGGGGCGCGTTGCATCGACGGAATCAATAGGTGATTACAGTGATCAGAAAGTTATAATTATCTTTGGACGTTTGAGTAATTTTATTAAAAATATATTGATAATTATAGGGAGGAATATACACTGATGCAGAAATGTTTAGCTCTGTTAATTATATTTGATACTTTCTGAAATTCGTTGAATCATAAACTACAAATTTAATTTGAAACAATTAAATTCTAGTTGAATCAACAATATGGTAATGAAAATAACAGTTTACATAGTTGCTTCGACTATGAATAATTAAGCCAACTATGTGCTGATTGTGCACACCATCATTTTTCTGTGTGTAATTCCTTAATGAGTAATTCCTGCCTTTTGCGTTTGTATATTCACTCTTTCCTATAGAACGATGGTAATTTTTAAGTATAAATGTTTTAGTTGTTTTACTGTTTTCCTTTGCGTTGCTTTTACAGCAGTCTTTTCAATTATATTTCACTTTTTACTTAAGACAATTCTAACTGACGACAATTTATAGATATTCCTGCGATTGCGAGCCTGGTTTCACTGGTCAACACTGCGAAACCGACATAAACGAATGTGCCAGCAGCCCTTGCGCTAATGGAGGCAAATGCATTGATCTCATCAACGGCTTTAGATGCGAATGCCCGCGCGGCTACTATGATGCTCGGTGCTTGAGCGACGTCGACGAATGCGAGAGCAGCCCTTGCGTCAACGGAGGCACCTGTGAAGATGGCATCAATCAGTTTATTTGCCACTGTCTGCCGGGCTATGGCGGCAAGAGATGCGAGACCGACATCGACGAGTGTGGTTCCAATCCCTGTCAACACGGAGGACTTTGCATAGACCATCTCGATGGTTACAGTTGTCAGTGTCTGGCTGGTTATACAGGTGTTAATTGCGAAACAAATATTGACGATTGTGCCAACAATCCATGCCAAAATGGCGGCTCGTGCATCGACCTGGTCAATGATTACAAATGCGTTTGTGAGCTTCCGCACACTGGAAGGAATTGTGAAGATAAACTAGATCCTTGTTCTCCAAACAAGTAAGTCAAACAAAAAAAATTAACGCTGATATTTTATAATCAAATCCAGCCAACTTACTTATTATGATGGAGTTGTAATTTAATGAAAAAATAAGAAGAAAAAAAAACAGGTGTATCAACAGATTTTTTATACACTGTACTTGTACATTTCAGATGCCTCCATGGTGCAAAATGTTCTCCATCATCCAACTTCCTAGACTTTGCGTGCACTTGTACAGTTGGTTACACAGGAAGGTTGTGCGACGAAGACGTCGACGAGTGTGTTATGACATCTCCCTGTCGCAATGGTGCTACTTGCAGAAACACCAATGGCTCATACCATTGTGTTTGCGCGAAAGGTTACGAAGGGCGCGATTGCATTATCAATACTGACGACTGCGCATCATGTAAGAATCATTTTATTTATACATATTTAATTCTATTTATTTATCCATTTATTTTATTCATTAATTCAATAATTTAATACCTAACAAACATCTAATTATAAAATTATAAACAAGTCCCAGAAATAATGATATTGTACTTATTATTATTTTTAACAAACAAATGAATACTCTATAATTATCAGACTAGATAATAAACTTTTTACAAACAAAATTAAAATATATCTTTCAACTTTCAGATCCTTGTCAAAATGGTGGGACTTGTCTAGATGGAATAGGTGTTTACACCTGTCTGTGCGTCGATGGCTTTAGTGGAAAACATTGTGAAGTCGACGTCGACGAATGCCAGTCGTCTCCATGCCAAAACGGTGCCACCTGCAAAGAATATGTCAACTCGTATACATGCCAATGTAAACTTGGCTTCTCCGGAATCAACTGTCAAACTAACGACGAAGATTGTACAGACAGTAGTTGTATGAACGGTGGCAAATGCATAGATGGCATTAACAATTACACTTGCGTTTGCAATCCAGGTTACACTGGGTCAAACTGCCAATACCGGATTAACGAATGCGACAGTTCACCATGCCTAAACGGTGCTACTTGTCAAGACCACGCTCAGTATTACACCTGCCATTGCCCGTATGGTTACACCGGCAAACGTTGCGATAAGTACGTGGATTGGTGCGCGGATAATCCATGTGAAAATGGTGCCACCTGTGTGCAGCGGAAGAACAAATACAGCTGCAATTGCTCGCCTGGCTGGACGGGAAAAGTTTGTGATGTTGAGATGGTCTCTTGCAAGGACGCGGCCATTAGGAAGCAAGTGCAGGAGAAATTACTTTGCAACAATGGAACTTGCGAGGATATCGGAAACAGTCACAGATGTCACTGTCTTGATGGTTATACCGGCTCATATTGTCAAGAGGAAGTCAACGAATGCGACTCCGCTCCCTGTCAAAACGGTGCTGTTTGTAAAGATTTGGTCGGTTCTTATCAATGTCAATGCACCAAAGGCTTCCAAGGCCAGAACTGCGAACTGAACGTAGACGACTGTACTCCGAATCCTTGTCAGAATGGAGGAACTTGTCATGATCTCATCCACAACTTCAGCTGTTCCTGTCCTCCAGGAACGTTGGGTTACATTTGCGAAGTCAACGTCGATGACTGCGTCGTTGGTGCCTGTCACAATAACGGAACATGCACAGATAAAGTTGGAGGCTTCGACTGCAAATGTCCACCTGGATTCGTCGGACCCAGATGCGAGGGTGATATCAATGAGTGCTTGTCCAATCCGTGCACTTCACCAGGAACTCAAGACTGTGTACAGCTGGTCAACAACTATCACTGCAATTGCAAGCCCGGTTACATGGGCAGACACTGCGAAGTCAAGGTCAACTTCTGTGACAGTTCCCCATGTCAAAACGGCGGTGTCTGTACGGCTAAACAAGCAGGTCACTCTTGCTTGTGTCCAGCAGATTATTATGGGCCGAATTGTGAATTTGCTGGATCTTTGTGCGATAACGAGCCTTGCCTCAATGGAGGATCATGTAGAGTTGCTGACACAGATATTGGATATAGGTAATTAATGAATATTATAACATTTTTCTGAATGTATTTTATACATTGATATTAAGTAATTTCATATTAACAAAAATATTATATTTTTTTATAAATTATAAATATTGAATGACGTAGTTCTGATTTATTTCTTAAGAAATAATGTTCATAAATATAACTAAAATGATTAAATCTTGTAGATGCGTTTGCGCTCCCGGTACTACTGGTACTCACTGTGAAATGGATACACGCAACGAATGCGCCAGTAATCCTTGTCAGAAAGACGCGATCTGCGAGAACTTGATCGGCGATTACGCTTGCTATTGTCCACCCAAATGGACTGGCAAAAACTGTGAAATTTATGATCCAAATTATAGAGGCGGCGTATTCGGTAGGTCAAACAGCAACGGCCCGAACATCAACTCTATTGAATTCGACTTGGAACTCGAGAGACAAAAGTGCATTGAAAATCACTGCGCAGAAAAATCCGGTAATCATCATTGTGATGAAGAGTGTAATAGGTACGCGTGCAACTTTGATGGCAACGACTGTTCTTTGGGTATCAATCCATGGAGAAACTGTACTGCACCTATCAATTGTTGGGATGTCTTTATGAACGACGTATGTGATGAAGTCTGCAATAATGCACAGTGTCTCTTCGATGGCAGAGATTGTGAAAAGAAGCTCGCACCATGCAAGTAAGTAGCAGTTTTTATATACAATTAATTTTTGCATAAATATTTAAACAGTGACCGGATTGTCTTTTAAAACGATTCCTTCTACATTTTTATATTGTAACTTTTTGTGTGTATACGTTTTAACAGTAACTTTCATTATCTATAATGCCTTTTATAAATCTTTCAGCCCTATATACGACGCCTACTGTCGCAAGCATTACGCCAATGGCTATTGCGACTACGGATGTAATAACGAGGAATGTAACTGGGATGGTCTAGACTGTGATGAAAAACCACCCAAGCTTGCAGAAGGCGTGATTTCTGTAGTACTCACCATGGACATGCCGACATTCCGTTCAAATATCGTATCCTTCCTCCGAGACATGGGCCACCAGCTTCGCACAACTTTGCGCGTCAAACAAGATGAACTAGGAAATGACATGATTTATCCTTGGAAGGGTAACCGCGATCGTGACCGCGAATCCATCTTTGGTCGTCCAAGCACTATCTACCCTGACAGCAATAACGGAGTCGTAGTGTACCTCGAGATTGACAACCGCAAGTGCACAAAAACCGAAGGTGCCGTCTGCTTCCCAACAGCCAACGAAGCCGCAGAGTACTTGGCTGCCACAGCGTCGAAACATACCCTCTCTCGGAACTTCCCAATCGAGCGTATCCGAGGAGTCGTCAGTCCCCAAGGTCCAGACTACCCGGACACGCCAACAAACTATAACTATGTTTTTGGTGGAGTAGTGATCGTTATCCTAGGAGGAATGCTAGTCGGAGTACTGGTCACAGCACAGAGAAAGCGTGCCGTGGGCATCACTTGGTTCCCTGAAGGTTTTCTCCGAACAAGCAGTGGCAGCGGCCAACGTAGACGCTCGCGCAGACGCGGTCCAGATGGCCAAGAAATGAGAAACCTTAACAAACAACCTTCTGTCAATTGCATGGATATAGACATGAGCAACGGTCGAGCGCAGCAGTGGTCCGATGATGAATCAGATTTACCACCGTCAAAGCGAATGCGCGCAATAGAGCCTGGCTACGCCAGTGACCACACAGCTATTACCGATTACGAGGAAACTGAGCCGCGAATGTGGAGTCAGCAGCACTTGGAAGCTGCAGAGATAAGGCGCCCTGACGCTGGAGTGCTGACACCTCCGAGTCTCGAGAACGGCCAGGATGTGGACGTAAGAGGTCCACTAGGCATAACTCCATTGATGGTCGCGGCCATTCGCGGTGGCGGAATCGACACCGGTGAAGAGGACGATGAAAGCGACGGCACTGCCGCAGTGATCGCCGACCTGGTGGCTCAAGGTGCGGACTTAAATGCGTCCCATGAAAGGACCGGTGAAACGTCTCTTCATCTGGCCGCAAGGTTTGCACGCGCTGATGCTGCTAAAAGACTGTTGGATGCTGGAGCAGACGCTAATGCTCAAGACAGTACCGGCCGAACTCCACTGCATTCAGCGGTCGCTGCGGACGCGATGGGAGTCTTTCAGATTTTGCTCAGGAACCGAGCGACGAATTTGAATGCTAGGATGCATGACGGCACTACACCCTTGATCTTGGCCGCGCGTCTCGCGACCGAGGGAATGGTCGAAGATCTCATTAATGCCGATGCAGATATCAACGCCGCGGACAATAGCGGTAAAACGGCACTCCACTGGGCCGCTGCGGTCAATAATTATGACGCTATAAACATATTGTTGGCACATGGCGCCAACAGAGACGCACAGGATGACAAGGACGAAACACCACTGTTCCTTGCTGCTAGGGAAGGTAGTTTTCACGCGTGCAAAGAGCTTTTGGACACGTTCGCCAATAGAGAAATCACAGATCACATGGACAGATTACCTAGAGACATGGCAAGCGAGAAACGCCATCATGACATAGTCAGGCTGCTGGATGAGCACGTTCCAAGGTCGCCGCAAATGGTTAACGTTGTACCAAACGGAACTCTTATGAGTAAGTACATTGGTTATTGTGAATTTTTAAATGAAAAAGTATGCATGACAAGATTGAAATATTTAATTACTGAAAACAATTTTTCTCATTTTTTCTTATTGTTATCTTATCGTCGTATTTAACGGAGATGAGCTAATTTCTAAATAACACCATACATTTCTCCATAAGCTCAGTTTTCATTAGATACGACGTTATAATGTTTTTTAATTTACTCTATAGGGGTTCAATGTATAATTAAAATATAAAGAGAATGACAAATTAATTATAAATCGCAATCTTTCAGATTCCCCAAATCATCCGCAGTTCATCACGCACCCTACGGTGATTGGTTCGGCGCCAAAACAAGCCAAATCCAAGAAACGGCCGAAAACAGCCGGTGGTGGGAACCCAAACAGTCCAGAATCGGACAACAATGGGGTGTCTGGAGCAGCGGTGCGGCGCAAGCCCTCGGTGAAAAAGCCGCCGGCAAAACGCGGCGCCCAGCTGCCAAACCAAGACATCCCTCAAGGCGCAGAGGGCGCTGAGGGCAACCTGCCCAGTCCGTACGACAGCGCTAGTCTATACAGCAACGCGCTGCCTCTGGTGGGTCGCACTACAACCGCAAAACAGCCACCTCCGTACGAAGACTGTGTAAAAAGCCAGTCGATACAGGGTCTGCAGCAACTAGGCCTTGACGCGTTTGCAAGCAACTACGGCCTGCCGAGCTTTCACGAGCAACTGCTACCGGCGCATCAGCGCCAAAGCCAGAGCACCGTGAGCACCCTGTCACCGCCGTACAGCAACCAATCGCCGCCGCATTCGGTGCAATCTAACATGACTTTGTCCCCGCAGACGAGTTACATGGGCTCGCCTTCGCCGGCTAAAAGCCGGCCCTCGTTGCCAACCTCACCGACGCATATCGCGGCAATGCGCCAGGCAACGCACCAAAAACATGGGGGCATGCCTCCGGTGGGGTTTGACTTCGAAAACATGCCCTACCCTGCCAGCCAGCAGCAGCTTCAGCAAACCCAACAGCAGATTCAGCAGCAGCACCTTCAGCAGCAGCAGCAGCAGCAGCAAAGCCAGCAGCAGCAACAGCAAACGCAACAGTACTACCAGTACTTGACACCGCCGTCGCACCATTCGGGTCCAGACGTCACGCCTCAGCACCTCATGCAGGCGCCCGAGAGCTTTCCCACGCCTTCCCCCGACAGCCCTGGCCATTGGAGCTCAAGTTCGCCGCGCTCCAATAGCGACTGGTCCGAATGCGTTGCGTCGCCCAACGCGTACGCACCCGGCGCTGCCGGACACCAAAGCAACAAGGGCTCGGAGGCGATTTACATTTAATGAGAGGGCGCCATTGTAGGACTGTGATGACAACACTGGTATCAGTGAAACGTAAAGGCGTTCGTACGTATGAAATTTGTATATCGATACCTTTTATAAATAAAACAGTTTTTCATTCTAATGTGGAATCAGAAAATAAGTCAAAATGAGTAATTTATATTTGTTTATATATAAATCGGATGTTGTAGTATTATTGTAATTTATTGTAATAGAATACATGTTATTGAAGATGTAATTAATATACATCAAAAGTGATGGTAATAGTTTTGAATTTCGAAAAAATGTTGATTTTGATATGCAAACACAACCGTTAGAATACAAACTTGATTCGGAATTTCTAAATCAAGTTATAATGATTTAAAGTTTTGTTCAATCTTTAAGTTAAAGAACACAGATTTTTTGTCGAAATGACCATTTTTCAACATGTATGTTTTATTTGGTCTTTATTGTAACAATATGTAATATACAAGTTAAAAATTATCATATTACAACATAATATAAATCGTAATATTACATTTTATTATAAATTACATTTATTGACTTATATTTTTATTTATAAAAGGTATTGTTATGTTTTACATCTTTTGTGTATGGTCATATATGACTCTTCGTCGAAACATGTGTAATATTCGATGTACGTTCTATTATACATTACTTATATAGAGTGTATGTGGAATGTATAACAGGATATTCATACAAGAATCTTTATATATTCCGTATATGGAATATAAAAGGAGTATAGTTACTTCTTTAGACTGTATATGAATTACCTTTAAGCTTATATATTGTCTATAGAAATAGCCATGTATGTTTGAACCAAAAATCATATATGGATCGTATATACAAACAGTGAAACATGTAAGAATGTATATGTATCGTATACGTTTCATTTTTACTAGAAAATCGCTCGTCGTTTCGCCACAAGCAAGCGAGATTACACGATGCTGTGTTCTAAAATCGGCATTTTTAGCAAAGTGGTCAGATTTTAATTTTAGAATATTTTTAGAATTTAAAAACTATAGTAATTTCGATAACAAAATTAAATTTGATTATACTTGAAAAAATGTTTTTAAGGAATGGGAAAAATAAGAAATGCATGTAAAATTGTTGAAGTATGTGAAAGATAATATTATTAAAATATGAATTTATATTTTAATTATTTATTTGCTAATAAGGAAAGTAATCTAAAACAAAAAATGAACAAAGAAACAAAAAGAAAAAACGTGAATTATTCTTTTTGTAATAAGAAACAATCAAAATGATTAGGAAAATTTAAAAATATTGTACATTGTTCACGAAATTTGACAATGTGCAATAATTTACAATATGCAAATTTTCATACAACAGAAATATTTTCTTAATATTTGTAAAGCCGAAGTTTGTGCCCTGAGACTGAGAACTGTTATTTGTCGAAATGTTTCTTTTAGAACGCAGTCACAATTATTGCTTTCCGACGAGAATTTTTCTACATAGTTTTTGCGTATGTGAGAAATAAAATAATGTATTGTAGTATTTAAAGAAAAAGTGAAGGATTACGATTAAAAAAATATTATAATGCAATATTACAATTCTCTATATATGTTTCAACAAACGACATGTTTGTTCCTTTTTGCAATCTTAATCTAAATAAAAGTTAAATAATTAGTAGAAAATAGGAATTATAAAATAACAATACTACCAACAAGGAGACTATTGATTTATTGTTTTAATCCTTCACTTTAAACTTTAAGATGAAAATTAATTTATAAAATCAGCGTAAATATGCGGTTGTTGATATGAATACTGGTTTTTCATTTCCGTTTTCATTGTACGTTATCAATTAAAATTCAAATTCTTCAATTCTGCGCGTCGAACGTGAACAATTGTTGCTATAAATTGTTGTAAAAATCGCCGCGGTAAATTATAAATCGATTTTCTAACTTACAATCAATTTGTAAGTTTGTACATGCTTTTTGTAATATTAAGTAACATAGAATTAAAACAAGGTGCAAATGAGGAATGCAAATCGGAAACAATCGATGAAAAACAGAGCTTACAACTGTTATAAGATTTGCAATTACAATTCAACGAAATGTCTTGAGTTAAGACTGCCCATCTAACAAAAAATTTCAATTCTTATCTGCAATTTCTGCCATTTACTTAAAAATTATCTATTGCTGTATGCAACTTTACTGCGTTTAATAAAATAACATTTAGTCCATACTTTTTAATCAAAGCACTGCCTTTATATAAACTTAAAGTACAAAATGCAAACGGCAAAGTGAATTTTCAAATACGCTCGTTAATTCCGTTGACGTGTTAAAAAAAATGTTTGGTAATTGTTTGTTATCGGTTGTTGACAATAACGATGAAGCGAAATTGGCTAGGGGGATTGGAATTCTCATAGGAAGCAGCATTTGAAATTATAGTTGCTTTTACTTTTGCCAAAGGGTGTCTTTTGTATTGATTAGTGATTCGTCGGCCGATGTTACAATTTCAACGACGTTCAGGTCATTGCTGACTCCTAAACTAGAATTGTAGATATTCTTACCATTGGAATATCTCTTCCTCTATCTTAACGATTGCTGTGAAAGGTAGCAAAAGACCCAACGTGGTCTTTTAGTATTTTTCTTGTACCAAATTTTGAGCAAAAGCAAACATAATATCTGACACTGCTCCCTGCGGAAAATCTGACTCCCTCCTTTCTAGTTTCGTGTCACCGATAGATTATTATAACGTGGCAAGAAGAAAGAGGAGAATGCAAAGAAAGCGCGAACATGACTAGAAAAATATAAATACATATGAATATAAGTATAAATAAATATATATATAATATAATATAAAATATAAAAATATATTTTATAGATAGACTTTTTTTCTTCGTTTTTCATATTCGCGTTCAGAGACACTGCTAATGTACTCAAATGAAACCACCGTGCCTCTCTAATTATTAAAGATAAAGGTACTTTCATTCGCGCACAATTTGAAAAATATTTTTCCTTCAGATATCACTTCTATCTTCGGTAACTTGAAAAGTCAAGCTCAATGTTATTGGTGCCTTCGACTTGCCAATTCGACAATAATTAAGGAACACGACCTTGCTATTGTGTTAAGATTGTATATACAGATTAATTAAGTATCCTTTATAATATAAGGTTTTATAAATACTATATATATTATATATACATAAGTGATGAAGAAGCAACGGCTTGAATTCCATCTTGTAATATCTCACTTTTTTTAACCAGTTATCATATCGTGTATTTGATATATCCAGGAGAAAAAGAAATAATCAGCAATATCGTGGATATGTTTAGCAGCTCAATGTTTCAATTGTAACAGTCAAATCAACGTCCATCTTTGACTGTAAAACCGAAGCCCGGACTTCATTGCTAGTACATTTGTCAATTCTCTTTTTATAGATATACCATATACACATTTATATATCATCAAATAATACAGTTGCATTTATGGAATTTGTCATTTACATCAATTTGTAACAAGACTGTGAACTGGCTTGCGCATACACAACCGAATCACTGCCAAATTGTTGCGTAACTTTGGAAGTACATTCCAAGATGCAGAAGCATAAACGAAGAAAAGTAGTATAGCAAGGAGATAAGTTGGAGAAATGCGAATGAGGAAAGAGTTGCGACCAGTCGAAAAACTCATTGCAAAGAAAAAATACACAAATCTTTATAAAAGTGCCTTTTATGTAGCTTCATCATCTTCACCGCAACAGACCTCATCGACTGGGCTTTGCTCTTTTCTTCTTCGATAAAACCGATCTGTAAATACTCTTCCTAATACTTTTCGAGTACTTTGATTACGATCATTTTCCTCTTTTCCCTTTCGCACATCTTTTGTACAAAATGTTTTTTACGATTTCTTATTATATATATAAATGTATACATATAGAATAAGACTCCATCGCATAACTTATGTTACCTTTGGTAAGATATGGTCAACAGTTCAATATCGCATTTACAAGTTGTTTGTCAACGCGAGTAGTGCGATGGAGATCGTTACAATAACACATTGAAATCTAAGATTTTCTTTTTTTTTTTTTTCTTTTTTATTGTCATTTTAATTGACATGTGACATTGTTGAGTGTTAAAGATAGTTTTGACGAAACTGACATCATCGTTAAGCAAATACTTATCAAAAGCAATTCGCGTGTCACAAAGACAACAGCGAAATTTGTGAAAATATTTTTGCGAGGTACGATTTCCTGTGTTATACAAAAGTGGACAATTATATGTCAAATTAAGTAACGATGTAGCTTTCATTTGATTAAATTAAGCTAGACCACTGCGATTATTATAATAAAAAATCTTGTTATTCCTTGCAACTTGTATAAAGTACTGAGTTTTATTAGTATTAACTAATGTTTAAGTAAATTAAGGATTTTCGTCCTATTAGACCCTGATCCAATATTAATATTTTTATAAGTTATGTCTTTTGAACGGATGTAATAATAAAGATTATCTAACATTTAACGCAACTAATTTTTTGACGCCATTTCCAATAGTATCATTTTGTGAAGGTATAAATGATGTAACAACGGTAAAATATTTTTAAATTCAGTTTATTTGTAGATGACTAGAAGAAATTTTTACATTCAAAATAAAATTATTTAAAACTCAAATAAATCTGGAAAACTTGGTAAAAACAGATAAAAATAAGGGGCAAAAATAAATAAAAAACTAAATAAATTTATATTGAATAAGTAAAAGTTTGGGAACGCCAATAAATAAATGAATGTTTCAATTATTACGTCGTATTTTGATCTAAATGAAAGAAATGTCTTGTTATTATTGAAATAACCACTTATATTTCTCAATACATTTTTATTGATTTATACATTGATCCTAAATTAATCGAAGTATCTTACATCACCTAAACAAGTCAGTGGCAAATTACTTTTGATGATCGACCATATTCTTTTGTCCCTCATGATTTCTTTGCCAATTTCTGGTGTTGCATTATATAATAAACATATACAACATTCTAAATTATGTACTATCTCAATATCAAATACTGGAGTTTCAGTTAAATCAAGATACAATCTTAAAAATGTTTTGTACAACTTTTCACTATAGTTCACCATCCTGAGGCGGAAATGTGTCAGAACGTATTTAGCCGTCTAAAATAAAAAATAACATTAAATTACTTATGAAACTAATATAAATACGTAAAATAACAAATATTCCTTAGAAATTAGAATACGATTAGAAGTAAAGATTTTTAACAAAAATATTAATTTTTAACGTACATGACAAAGATATGTTTAATTTGTTGATTCTATATTAATATAATTTATGAAAATGAATGAATATTTATATCACATTCACAAATGAATTACCTCTAAAGTAGCTTTCAATGTTTTAACATCTGTGTGGTTTTCACAATAATCTGACAATATTTGTGTCAGCCTTGAAAACCATGTGGCACATCCATAGTGGGGTATAAATTGAGGTAAATTGGTCATGTATTGCAATCTTACTTCACAATTGCTTTCAAATTCCATATTGGATAGTATTTTTTGTAAAACCGTATCTCGTTTATTCCACTGCAACAAAAATGTAAGGACACTTAATTTTGTAAGGTAATAATCACTCAAGATAGAATCTAAATTCTTATTTAACACAATAAATGATATTAAAAAACCTGGTTAATAATTACCTCAAATCTATTACTGGTAGAGAAATCTATGACGTTTAAAACGATTGCCATACACGATAATAATGTTTTCAAATTTGCTTTCTGTTCTTTAATCATTAATTTCAATAATGCATCATATAACAGTACGTCATATCCTCTTTCAACGAAAAATTTCTCCTGAAAATGTTTTAGTGAAATTAAAAAAATTATTGTTACATGCATACAATATATAAATGTCTATTCATAAAACGGTTTTAAATAATTTGCAATATAATACATTTATATATTAACTGATTAATATTTACCGAAGAGCAATGTTTTAAAATAATATGAAGAAAGTCCAATCCAATTGCTATATTTTCTTCATCAAAATCGTCGATAATTATCAAAGTGGTTGGAAGTATTAAGTGAATGTGATTGCATAGTTTTGGTTCCTAAATTGTGTAATAAAAGTTTTCATAAATATTACCTATATTTGTTTCATCTAATTTTAATAATCTTAAGATCGCAAGCATTTTAAAACTGAGTATGAATGTTGTAACATATTAAAAACATGTAAAAAGCAAGAATGTTGAAATTCAGTTTATCAATATAAAATACTTGGTATATTCAGTTAGGCGAACCTGCATAGAATTATACGTAATAATTTTACTGGAAAAACCTACACGAAATCTCATATTGACCATTAAGTCGAAATCCACACTATATTGGCTCTTTTAAAGCTAATGTAACCCATTTAAACATTAAAGTGGATAAATAAGTTTTTGATAAAATGAAATTTTTACTTTGAATTATGTTTATATTTTTATGTAGGTTTTTAAAGTAAAAGTCTTACATAAAATCCAAAATAGAATGTTATTAGAGTACTTATTTATAATACTACACACAGAGAAACAAGTCGTTAATTCTACTGAATTCTGTTTGAATTTACGCAATAATTTTAGCATTATTTCAACCTGATGATTAAATTAAATTAATCACATAGTAATTTAGTTTTTATTGAAAGATTTAAATAAAATCAACTAATTTTCTTTATAATAAAGAATTGATTTCATGCGCATAAAACCCATAAGGCTTAATCAAATAATTTTCTAAACTTAACAAAAGCGTTCAACAAAGTCTACATTTTAAAATTAACATTTATGATTCTCTGTGTGTGATCTCCGATAAATACCTAAATAAAAAATTTTAATTATACCTTAACTTGATTAATTATCCACTTATAACAAGCTAAAGCAGTGGGGTACGTCTTCCACGTTTCTTTTTGCAACCTCTGCTGCAGTAAACTCAAAACGTCAGTTAATAAATCTTCAAAATTACTTAATACGTGACTTATATGATTGCAGTTGTACAAAATACAGATGTAATTGCAAATTTCGTTACATATTGCCACTGACGTTGGAGTATTCCATAAGTTACATTCATGATGCTCCCCACAAACTACAATTATTGCAGCACGTAATCTTCTATATCTTGTGAGAAATTCTGAACTATCTGGAGCTTGCTCCAATATAGATTTAATTTTGCAAAGTTTTTCATCAATTGTGAGTCTGAATTCTCTGAAGTCATCTTCTGTGTAGGGTCGTTCATGACCATGAGAGACGCAGGGAAAAAGTGCTTTCTCCAGTGATTTAATACACTCATATTCATAGACAGAAATATCTGCCACGTTCAGGGATTCGAACTGTACATTCAGTTCTTCACTCATTTCATTTAACTTGTATTAGATTCTTGGAGACAATTGTACCATATAAATTGTGATTACTAAATTGTGTCATGTGCAGGTAACATAAATTGAGCACATTTTATAATTTTATTTTTACGATCATTAAGCTACTGTTACTTATAGACAAAATTAAATATTAAAACCTGTAAAAGAAAAAATATTTAGTAATAGTTGATTAATAATTGCATTCTATTTCATTCATCTTATATAACTTACATAAATTAATTACAATAATACCATTGAAATCAGTGAATCTAATCAGTGATTTTAACCACTAGTATAAATAATATGATTATAATGCAATTAAAAATCTAAAGTCTTTTAATTAATTTTAAATTTAATACAATCAAATGAAAATAATATCTTTGCATTGGTCTTTCAAACGCTATGCATGTGTGAATATTTACACAGTTTATAGTTTAAATATGATTCTTTTGCTAATAATAATTAGTTACATTACAATATTCACATTTTACCAAAAATTAATTAATAAATGACATTTATTCCAATATAATTAATAAATAATGTTAAGCATGAGGAAAAATGAAGTAAATAAATGTAATAATTTAAATATTGAAGTGATATTCAGTTTACCAAATTCTCTCGTTCTTTTTGACAAGACTAATAATTGATAACAGTTATTATAATAAATTTACAGCCAATCTTTTCTTCAAATGCTCAACTCTAGTAACAATACGCAGTTAAATATATATCAATTGTATAAAAATATAGCTATTGTTACAATATTTATAAAACTATCAGCGCAATATTCAAAGCAACTGCTATCTATTTCACCACCCTTGTTTTACTTACCCCGAATAAAATATTAAAAATTCTATTAAATTAAAGCGACTCACTGGTATCAATTGACTATGGTCGTCGTTACCTCTATTTTTACTGATCAAATACAATGTTTATCAAAGCTTGGACATACAGTAATGAAAGTTCTTCATATATCTAATTCATTAAAGTTGCTGTAAGATTAACAAAAAGTTTCATTAATGTTACATACGTAAATATAATCGTCTAAAAAGTCACCGGTAATTCCAGTCGCATTTTAAGGTTATGGTCCTGACATTTCTATGTCACAGTGATTTTTGTGTTAAACGGTTGTTTGCACGAATACTCTTGGAGCAGTCTTCAATTTTACTACAATATATTGCAACGTGCTAGCTGCAATACTTTTGCAGGCGTTACGTTCAAAAATCCCTTGCTTGGATTCAAGAGATATAATGGCGGGAATTCGAATAATACTTAGAAAAATATAAACCCTAGGTTTTAGAGCGTTCTTTTGGAATTTAAAACAATAGGTAAGAAAATCTTGAAATGAAGATAATGATAAAATATTCTAATGATTTGTTAAAATTAAGATGTTTTGCTAAGTTCACAAAAAATTGAATTCTGTAAAGCGCAAACGTACTTACTCAAATTTGAAGCCCCTGATAAGACCATTTAAATGTTATTATATTATAGAACAATATTTTAATTGAAATTATTGACAATTTTTTATCTCGAGTGCAAAAAAATTCTTATAATAAATAAATGAATAAAAATTATTATTTTTAAGTCTTCTACAAATAATGATAGTCTAATTTTTTTCATCACGTAGTATTATATAAGTGTTCTGCAAATAATATCTCAGCATATAAAAAAGATCTAAATATGATAAAATATATGAAAACATCTAATCAACGTCTGATTCACGTTTCAAACGTCAGTGCATTGTTGTCCGGGTCATTTTCGACGAATTATTCAGATGTCAAAGTTGTCGTAATATGCGTCGATTAAAAGTTTAAGATGTGTATAGGGCGTTTAATTCATTTTTAAAACGTCAATGCGCTATTCCGGGTGATAAACATTCTCAACGTCCAAACAACATCATTAACGCGTATAAAAACGTACCGATGAATATTTGAAACGTTTTGAAAATTTAAAAGAAAGAAAATAAAATGATTAAATAATTAATAAACCTTATTGGATAACTGGCGCCTCGGTAGTGGCATTGCGGCGCCGGAGTGGGAGGTTTCATAAATAGGAAGACGATCGCGCGGGAATCAGCATTTTCACGGAGGGCGCGAACGACGGAATACACGAGTCGCCCCATACGTTGCGCGGCCCGCAGAAAAATCGATCCCAGCTCTCGTTGGCCGTGCGCTATTTTCACCATTCCGTCAACATAAGCGCACGTATTTTATTGTCGCGCGCTTTCGCGAACCCGCGCAGTTGGTCAAGATGTTCCGGAAAGTACTCAATAAGTCTGGCCAGAGGATACTTAAGGTATTTGTCACTTTTCTTAAAATTGAATTTTCGCGACGTCGACGGTACTTAATAAATTCATTGCACGTCGGCGCGTAAGCCGAGACAATGAAATAGTAAATTTGGCGGTGACGTAGTAAAACCGATAATGATCTTCATACATATCGTCAAAATCAATCACGGGGTTAGTTGTTAATGGAAATTTTGACTTTTTTTTCAAAACGTTTACCGTTATGATAATAATATTGAAATTTAAAAAAAATATTAAGTAATATTATATCATAGAATCGAAAATGTTTTTATTTATTTATTTTGTAGGATTTGCAGCATCGATGATTAATTTACTTGTGATAATTATTTTGTTACGATAATTTTTTTGGCGTAATTTTTTGTACTTGTTCCTCTAACATTTTCCTTTTGTTACATATGTATTAATTGTTACAATATATTTAATTTTAATTATAAAATAAAAAAATCGAAATCCACCAAAAATAACAAGATTTTGAATTAATTTATCAATTTACTAATTATTTATCAAGTCTAATTATAAACATTAAATTGGAATACAATTTCAACTTGGTAATGTCATTGTTACATGTCACAATAAGTAAATACTGCGAAAGAAAAAGTTATCAAACGCAATGTTTTTGTGATACACAAGTGATACACTTTTGACTGTAACCGTGATATCACTGTGATGTCAAAGTGACTTTCGCAGTTGGCTACGTAAGCATTTAAATTTCGCGCAAATTTAAAGTTCTTATAGTAATTTGTATGTAACGTATTGTTGATTCAACAATATAGCAAAAAGGGCAAGGATAAAATTAAATTAGAAAACACGCCTGTTCGATAAAACAAATTGCATAGATGCAAGATAAACTAGTTTTAATTTCATGCGGCCATGTGTTGATTATACTAAAATCGATATTTAAAATTAGAAGCGTATCGTGTGAATTAAAATGTGAGATTTGAATTGAATCACGTAAAAGGACTTATTTTATGAAATAGATTGACTTATCGCGATTTCGCGAAAAATTCAATCGCATTCTCAAAGTTTTAGTTTTCAATTCAAATTATTGATAAAAATAGCATAAGTTTTTTATTGCTTTTTCTCTTATAAATAATTTTAAGCCATAGGTTTGGTTTTGTTATTGTTGCATGTTTCACGTGTTACAGGAAAAATAATTAATTTTTTTTGTATTATATAAACATAAATTAATAAATATAAATAATTAATAAATAATGTAATAATAATATAATAATAATATAATAAATAATATAAACATAATTCATAATGTACATTTATAGAAAGAAACGAGGGCCACATTTTAATATTGTATAAACTGTTTATATTTGGAAGCGTTCATCTTGAATAAATATGTGTCGTAACGAAGTAGAAATGTAATTTCTTTGATACAATATAACTTCTAATTCTTCAGGTTTTAATTTTTTAATACATTTATTACTCAACAATGTTTAAAGTTATCCAATTTAATAACTTTATAATGATCGAATTATAACGAACGAACACCTTGTTATATTTCAACTTTGACCTTTCGTATTTTTTCACTCGTAAAAGATTATATTAATGGAAAATTCACATAAAAAATTTATTTTTCACAAAAAGATGTTGGATGGAATCAATAACTATGGATATAGCTGTAAACGATGAAACTGAAATAATTAATATTTTTTTTAAAGTATAATTTTTATGTACATAATTTCTCTTTGAATTGATTAACTCATCGTTGCTCCCCATAAACAAATTTTAAATGTTTTGAGTTCATTATTTCAATCTTCTTGTAAACGTTAAATGAAATTTAGAAAACATTATTAATACATACAAAACAAAACCATTAAATAAAACGATAAAATAATAAAATGAATAAATAAATAGATAAAAAATATAATAATAACAATTACGTTAATAATAATAATAATAATAATAATAATAATAATAATAATAATATAAATTTTTAGAACGTTCATATGCTATTTAGAAAATTATTGTCAAATTTTAAAAATCTAACAAACGTCTATTTTTTACTTATTACAGACAATAAAAAAATTATCGACGTCAACTAGACTGTTGAAAAAATTGGAACACGAAAATCCCGAAACGTTTTCCTGCAGTTCGATAATCTGTGAACCGGACTCAGCATCTTTATGTTGGTCCTTACAATCACTGGATGCGAGAAGCGTTGACACTTTCATCACATACTTGGCGGAAGGCTTTGACAAGTGCTCTTCAGGTCGCTGCTATTGTTACGAACATGAAGAGAACTTAAAAAATGAAAGCATAGAAAACGAAATATTATAATGGTTATCATAAAATGACGTAATTATGGTCTTGAAATTTTCGTGATGTTATTTTTTTCTTGTACTGTTTTTTATACTTTGTTTCTTTTAGATGTATATTTATTTGATAAAGATATTTTATAATTTACGAATTTAAAAAAACACTTGTAATTATGACTTTTTTCTTTTATAAATAATTTATTATTATAAGAGGAAAAAATGTTTTTAAATACACTGTAAAAAAATAACTTTAATTTTAAAGTAAAATCTTGTAAAATTAAGATTGAACTTGATATTTTAACAAATGACTAAAATTGACATTTTTTACAGTATATTGTGACGCGCGGACGTCACTTTGTGGTACTTTGGTACTCAATAGAATAAAATTCAATGACACTTCTAATTTTTCGGTCAAACACTTTATTTAATTTAAATTACACTGACGACTGTATAGCTGGGGAACGCAGTTGGTTTCAGTATAAATGTACGATATAATGTGCTTTGTGCTTCCGAATTGACGACAATTCGAAAGTGTTTTTATTTTTCAAATTCATGTCCGAGCGGAAATTTCGAGTGTCAGCCCGATTTACAGTTTTGCTGATACTTCTTAAATTTCGCAAGACCAAGGCGAACGCGGCGCTGCAATATTTTACAAGATCACGAAGTCGCTGATCGGAAGCGCGTTTTGATTTTCAAAGAATTTGCAGGGTGATTCCGTTCTGTAGGTGATTGCGTTCGACCGGCATCTTTATTTTATTAATGTAATCGCTGACGTGCTGGGTTGACACGTCACAAAAATGAACAATGTGTCTCTAAATTCAAAAACACAAATGCATCGCAATTGTTTTTACTTGCAATTTAGTCATATAATTATTCAAAGTATATGAAAAAAGACAAAACACAATTATTATTTTATTTACATACTTAAAAAAAATGTACGAATAAGAGAAATTATATCTTTTTGATTTCATTTTTCTCTGTGAGAAGGATGTATATATTATTTTATATTTTATTTGTAATTAAATACATTTAATTTATAAGTAAATCTTCCTGAATATCAAAAATGTGATTTTTTGTATGTATTGTAATTATAATTTTTAATTTTTTAAACATTATTTTTATTAACGTTAAGTTCTTCTTTATAAGTTCTACTTTATGTATTTAAGCGTTGAACAAACGAAACACACAGTAAGACAATCCAAGCAATATTCAACGTTTTCAATATCAAAAGTAAAATATTCTAAAATTAATTTTAACGTGTATGTATAGTAAACGTCCATATCTACTATATATTAATATTACTAGAGTAGTTCTTGAAATTAAAAGTATTATTCATCCAAAAGTATTACTAATTTGAAAAATTGTAATCGTGATTGTTTCAATAAAAGTTTACTAAAATAAATCAAAATATCTGCACATGATCGATGACTTTTAATTCAATTTTAAACTGAAAACATAGAAAATTTGTAATATTAATCTAGATTTTTGATATCAAGTCGTTTTTTAAAATAATTATTTCAATAATATTAATACATATATTTACTTTAGAAATTTTATTGAATTATTGTATCGCAAAAAATTATATTTATAAATCAAGTTTTGCAATAAACATTATTTTAAGTTATTTGCATTCATTTAGACATTTGCGCGCCATTGTTCATATTTATTCCTATTGAATCTCACTATCAGAGTCTTTTTACTCCGATCTAAATTTACTGTACAACGAATAATTAGCAAAAGCGAACTTCAGTAGGAAATAAAAAAAAATGTAAAGATGTCAAGTACAAATTAACTATGAACTTTACAAATTTATTTGTCATGTCTTATATGTGTGATTTTATTATATTAAATATTAATTTTATATATAATAGACAGATGGAAAGTATATGATATGATATATAATATACTCTCTATCTGAATACTAACTTTAAATTGTAAATAGCGATAACAGTCAACATATACATATATACGGTTCATTTACCGTCATACATATTTAAATATATCTATGTTTAAATATAAATTCATATAGAATTAAAAAATTTTGAATATATTTATCAGTATTAGAATGATAATTAATTAATCAACTATTAAACAACATAAAAAAATGGTATTTATCGAATGTGTAAGAGATGAGAGAACGAAATTTTTGCAGAAATAAATTGGATGAACATGTAATAAATTATAAATCAAGCAATCGTTTTTTATTTTGTACATTCAAAAAACCTTGTCATTCCTTAATCACAATTTACCCTTTAAATTAAGTACTTTTTAATGCCATACATAATTGATATATCATCAATTTCATTATTTTTAATTAATTAATGAATTAATTAGGAAGAAAAAATTGAAAAAACTTTGAAACAAAATTAATTATCTCAGAATAAAATTTGATGTTTTAATTGTATAAAATGATATCAATTGTGTTACGTCAAAAGATGTAATTAGCAAAAAATGTGTAAAAATAATATACTTAGAATATTCATATAATTTTATTAACAATTAAAGTAATATTCAAGAATTTAATTTAATTATTTCAATATTTTATAATATTCTACGGCTTATTCAGTATAAAATTTATATGAAATATTTTATTTCATTCTCTTTTCGTCCAAACAAGTAGAATTTCCACAGTGATATCACGCTGATATAACAGTAATATCACATGCACATCATAAGGGTATCGCACACGATTCACATACTGCGATATCACGCGGTAATGTCACATGTGACATCATACTGATATCTTACAGTAATTTCATACCGATATTACCATGATAATGAATCAATTACAATGCAATTTTGAAATAAAACCTCATTGATATCACATGAGAATATCATTGTCTTGTATGTAAACCGAAAATTACTGAAAATATAACTATATTTTATAAGTGTATGCATCACATGATGTCGTCCTGTATTAACATTGAATATCGTTACGAAAACGTAATAAAATGACTGCAATGTTGCAGTGACGTCATGAAATAACTCTGTGATATTACTGTGATGTCATCAAAAAAAAATTTGTGATATCGACATGATATCACGTTGAAAAAAAATTATTTATAAACTCGTGGTATCTCAGCAATGTCTCCACGATATTATTGTGAAATTTCATTAATATATACTCAAATCAACTATAATCCAAATAACAGTACATCGTCGTAATTTGATATTATGAAACGTCAAAGCGACTCAACTAACGAACTTTAGCAAATTCGGTCGGCGCAAAAACGAAGTTTAAACAATGTTAGCTGACAAGTTGGACGTTTGTTATAAACGAACGGCGTTTGTTATTTGTCGAGTAACCGCTAGTAAATTGGTAACGCAATCTGAATAACGCGGGGCCGCACGTGTGTACGTGTGCACACACGTCAACGCGTGTGAGCGGCAGCGTTCTCACGCGACGACACGCGTCGGGCTCGCCCCTCGTTTGGCACTGCCACGTGCCATTTGATATACCCACGAAAAACTCATAATTGTCATAACAGCGCGACTCGGTCCCCGGAGCCGGAGTCGTTACGTTTGCTCGCTGTAAGTGTGATTGTTTGAAAATTAAATTTCAGTGATCAAAGGAGGCCACTGGAAAATGACACGCTGCGACGGCGCGCTATGCCTTTATTGCGCTTGGTCCATCTCTACGCGTATCTATTTGCCAAAGACAGTTTCATCTTCGTAGCCAATCAAAACTGCACTTTGGTGATAATTTTAATATCAAGATTCATCTGATGAAATTCCATCCGAGTTTTTGATTGTGCTCCTTCTAAGCACTTTTGAAACGGATTTCAAAATCTTTGGATGTAATTTCATATTTTCGGTGCATCTCTATTTATTTATTTATATTATCAAAAGATTTCATTTTGACTCAAAATTTAATGGTCTGAATCAGAAACAGTAAAATAACATAAGACAAACATGCACTTTTGCTTACAAATAATTCCTCTCATGTCAATACGATTGCGTTTTAATCGACAATCTGTTTCTTGAGAAAAGAATTTTCGAACTGGAAAAACGAATATCTCAATTTGAGACATTTTTTAGATACCAAAACTTTTGGTGTCTCGGGCATTAAAAATGTATCAAAATGAAACACTAATTTTGCAAATTCTTCAGGTATTTTTTTCAGTAAACTATAAAATTGAAATTAGTTTTTATATGCAAAAATACAATATCATTTGATTTTCTTATTGATTTGCTTATTTTAAAAATATTTCAGAACTTTTCTTCTTATAAAGCATTATGTTCATCCCTCGAATGTATTTGTCTCTCGTTAGAAATGGTCTAATATTAAATGAACAACGTGAAATTGCGAATTGAGTTGTTTGATCGCAACCAATAGGATCACTAGTTTACACTTTGCGACGAAACACTGAGGTGACTTAGTCACGTGGCTGTCAAAGTTAACAGCGTGGCATAACAGCGTGACATTAACGGAGGAACTGCGTGGGCTCGTCACGCCTTCGAAATTCATTTGCTTATTAAAGGGTTAAAATAGAAATCAATATGTTCTTCAAAGTAGGCCATTATTTTTTGTATTTGCACAATAACCGATTTCTTCATAAAATACTGTAATTATTTAAAATCTAAATTAATCAAATATTGAATTAGTATTGATTCAATATTAGCATATCGATTGGCGATATTTGTTTAATATTAATCAAGAGAAAGCTCGCATAATGATTTCATATCAACTCAATCATTGACGTTAAGTCAACGTTTAAAATATATTAACATTGTCCCTTTAAATTATCAAATTGTTTTCAGCAGAAAAGTAATTCCTTTTTCTTTGTAAAATAAAAGATGATAAGAATAGGGTCGAAACGAAACGTCGGTCGAAATATAAAATAGAATATTTAAAGCTGTTAATCCGATGGCGCTGTTACAATTCGATTAGATAAATAATCGAATTATTAAACCAGTTAACGATTCGCGGACCGTATGTAAAGTTGATTCCCTAAACTGATATGTATGCGCCACCATAAAATCACTTCAGCGATGGACCCCATATACGTAGGTTATTGTATTGGTGGCAGCCGACTTATTGGGGAATAGCTCGGCCGAGCTGCCCAAGAGACCTTTGCTCGAGGGTGTATGCTAAGCACAATGAAATTCACACCGGAATTGGTCGTCAAACGCGATCACACGATTTGCTGCCGATACCGTGTGCCTGGGAACCGCGCTGACTAATCGAGTTGTTAATAGTTATCAGCAACTTTTCGATTTCGCGGCTGAATAGTAAAAGCGGAGACGGCTTTATTCCTGTTAATTTTGCTTACTTTCCGGTAAAAATTCAACACGGAAATATTGATTTAATTTATTTAAATAACTATCACTCCAAAAATAGTAAAATTAAATGTTCCATTTCTTACAATGGATAGAATTGAATTTTAATTCTAGTATTTAGTTAATTTTACTTTTTAAGCCTGTATAGCGTACGGAAAGTAATATTTTTCCGACCTCGTACAGAAAGTTTACCTTTCTATAGTTACACTCATTTTATGACTTTTTCTTATACCGAAGACCGAAAACAGTTTCCTCCTGTCCGCTGAATATTACAATAATTAATTAAAACAAGAATCTCGAGTTTAAATAGTTCGCACATATTTTTAATTTAAAGTTGGTTCGAATAACCTTTTCAAAAAACAAACTTAACTTTCCTGTTTTAAACACCTCATGATTCTTAACACCCCAACCTCCGACTTTACCCTTTATGTTGTAAACTTTGATAATAATAAACAAGTTCATCAACTTTGTCTAACTTATACAACAAACCAATTCAGCAATATTCCCAAAAGCAGGAAAACCTTTCCCCAAAACAAAGGCTCGCCTGAAAAGTGAATCACGACGTTTCTCATCGGAGAAAATCAATTGCCGGCGAGAAAATGTTGATCCCTCATACGTCATTCAAGGCACGGGCGCTTATCTTGCTTTCAACATATTCAACCCCTGGTTATCGTTGACCGAGTGCACGCGGCGCATCCCCGCGACAATAAGTGCAACCGTGAACCACACGCGTTCCCACGAAAAGCGCCTCGGCCTTCGACCCCGAGGCGGCCCGCGTCCCCTCGTTTTACCCCCCAGCGATTCGGGCCGAGTCTTGTGCGCTTGTCGCCCCACTTTTTCCCCGTGCCATCTTTGCCATCCCTCCTTTCCGGCCTAGCAGAAGCAAACGTGTCGTGTGTCGCATTCGTGCGCTCGCACACGACATACGTTTGCCGCCACGCGACCGGTGCACACGCATCGAGCGACGTCAGGAAACGCTGGTCCAAAAACACTTACACGCGCTTTTGCGACCGTCTCGCGGATTCCGATGATACAACAAGTGGTTTCTTCTTGCCAAGTTCGGTCCATCCCTTTTGCCCTGGATTCGTCCCTTTTACTGGATAACTCGTTCTCCAAACGTGATCGATAGTTTTATTGGACCAGTGGACTTATCTGACTCGTCGGGTGTTGGGGTTCCATCTGTAAATTTTGGTGTCAGCATTAAAATGCGGATAGACTATTAAATTAGAGTAACAATTTCAATTACCTGTGGGGGGTGGGAGTGACAAAGTGCTGGTGTCCTTTGAGAGGAAGTGTCTTGTTGGTTTGGTAGCTGATAGTAATTCTGTAGTGTTGGCGTTTGGATGTTGCAAATTAATACCAAGTTGATGTTGATGGCACAAGTGGGATTTGAAGAAGACAAAGTTTTGCTGGGTACTATCTTTGAATGATGACAGCAGCATTGTTGGAACTAGCCAGTTGAAATTCATAAAACATCATAATGGTTAGTAGGAGATTATTTCAGTTTCGTTGGAAACTGTCTTCAATTTGATCTGTCCTTAAATACCCTGAAACCACCGTCCAAGAAGAATCATGAATAGGTAGTCGTTGAAATTGAAGTTTGTCAAATTGTCCATTGTCTATAGCTCCAATTTGCAATAGGAAAAAGGCATAGAACTCCAGAATCTACAAAAGAAATTGCTTAAAATCACCTCTACTGTCACGTCTGAAAGAAAAAAACTTGGATTTCACCTTGAACCTCTTCAGAACAATGGTCTGACGTCAGGCTACCAAGGTTCATAAACTTAAATTGAACCTAATCCTTTGAACCAGGAAGTTACCTTCAAACTTCAATATGATCATCAACGATGTACAATCTAAGGCTATAAAATTTTAAGTGCCAAGTTCAGTTATTAATTGACTGTTTTTCGTATTTGAAAGACCAAACAAACAACCTTTAATCATGTGGAGAGTAGTCGTGGCCCGACCTGAGGAAAACAGTACTCTCCTGTCTTCGGACATTAGTGCGACCTCGGTACCAAGTGGAGGACACCTGACCAGTTTACCTGGGCCACCCAGTTCGCATCATTGGGGCTACCCACCACCCCCACATCATCCACCATATCAGCCTCAACATGCGGACATGCGTCATCATCATGACATGCGGGTCCCTCCGGAACTTAGGCATCCATCGGCGGTTGAAATGCAACGCCAAGACATACGCCATGACATGCGCCATGACGTGCACCCTCGACCTGATCTGGTTCGACACGGGGATATGCAGAGGCACCAGGAGATGGTGCCCATGAGGCCGGAACTCCAGGAAATGAGGCCTAATCATGAACTACCTGACCTGAAGTTAGATGGGACGGAGTTGAGGACGACGCAAGAGGTGCAGCAAACTAACCAGGTGCAGCATAGGAGCTTGAAGAGAACGATGAGCGACTCCGAATGCGATGATGTCTTTTCTGAAGAGAGTAGTAAAGAACTGTACGTGATGGTTTTTTTATTTCTAATTTGATGAAATAGAGTAGAAATTCGTTGATAACTTATTTTTACGATTTAAGATATTAGACTCTAAATTTGAGTTATCGCTTTAAATTGAAATGACAGAAATCTGAATTTAACCCTTTATCTTGTGACTTGAAGAAAAGTATTTCTCTTTATTAACGTCTCTGACAATTTGTTATTCAGGTGTAATTCACCAGGGGGTGATTCTTGTCAACACGCTTCGCGAAAACGTAGAAGAGGTATGATAGAGAAAAAACGCCGAGATAGAATAAATGCATCCTTGGGAGAACTACGGAGGCTGGTACCTGCAGCTGCAAGGGATCCTCATAGCGGTAAATTGGAAAAAGCTGAGATTCTGCAGCTCACCGTCGAACATCTGCGCTCGCTCAGGAGTAAAGGTAAGGATGAGAAAGTGATCTATTTATATTAACTAAGTATCTCAAAAATGGATACATATAAGCTGTTAAATATATGAATCGTATTACATTTTTGCTCTACATTTTCCAAACTTAAACATTCAAGATTTATGATTAAAACACATATTACATAGTATTTTGGAGAAAAACAGAACAAAAAACAAATCGAATCAATGAAATTTTTGATATGAATTTTATAGCATATAATAATAAATATTAAATTTATTATAATTATTATAATTTTTTTTTTCATTATTCAATATTCAATTATCATTCAAAATATTCAAAATATTTTTACTATTAAACATTTCCAACTTAGAAAAATAAAAATAACGGATCTAAAAACCTGACACCTCACGTCGGAAGTGATATAATCTATTCGTTAGGCGCATCAATGAATCTTTGCCGCACAAAGCACGACTGAGGATCTTTTCTTTGCAGCGTTTTTTTTATTCCTTTTGAATTCCCTGTTCTTACTACTACACTTCCTGCTCAAAAAACGATTCTCTTCCTTTTTTTTTTGCAAGGTCAATTACTAAATTAAGGTTCAGTAGATTTTTTATAACCTTTATGCTTTATAAATATCAAATTATTGATAAAACAACTAAATTTTGTTTGTGCTCGTTTTGATATTAAAAAATAATTCAAAACTATAAATGCAACAACACAGACATTTATAATTATATTTTGTATTGAATTTAACAAAGAATATTGATTTTGCAATTTTTTCGCAAATATTATCGTCAACACATAAAACCAGTAACAAATGATGAAAAAAAAATAATAATAGTAACAACAATAACAATAATAATAATAATAATAATAATAATAATAATAATAATAATAATAATAATAATAATAATAATAATAAATATACTCTTGAAAAGTCAGTTTGATACTTCACCCTGTCTTGGTCACCTTCTATATTCGCCGCTCGGCCGGAAGACACCTGTTGAACGCAAAGGGCGATATGGGACGACGTTAACTAACTGTAATTCGATAACCGAATAAACATCTGGTATAGATTTAGCGTCGTGGTTTTTTCTAGACCACAATCTAAATATCATTGTTCTTGATTTTGGTCGGTCACAGACCAAATCCGCAGACAGTGATTTTGTAACGATTCAGTATACAAATTTTATAAACGACTATGCAAAATCAAATAATTCTTTTGATAATAATTTCAATAGAAAAGTTCTTTAAAATGTCTGATATCCAGTCAATATATCTAAACAATTCATTCAATGCAATTTTTATGAATCATACTTTGATTTTGTTATCGATTCATAATTTTGTTATTTCAACACATTCATTGTCCTTTAAAAATCACTAAAAATCTACATTGAGCCATTTTCTTGACTATTCCATTTCCACATGGAATAGTCAAGTGGAATATTGACTATTAAAGTGAATGTGGTCTATTTAAATAATAAACCACATGTTATTAAAGCAGTTCACTTCTTTTAAATTGACTTTTTTGTGAGCATATGATACATCTTCAATGGTCAAGAAATTACCTAATAGACATTGTTCACCGATTCTTTTCGAAGGTGTAGAAATTAATGTCTGCCATGTTAATTGGCAGTAATAAAGCAAAAACACGAGTAGACACCAGGAACAATATGCTCAGGACGGTTTTCCCACAGGAGCGTGCATTAATGCATGATGTACATCTGCCGAATACGGCCCGATCGGTCCTCCAGCGGCACCTACCAATGCCGGCGCAAATTCTCGTGGGGTGTTCTCGCTCCCTTTTGCATTTTTCTCCCTCCCTCTCAAGCCGGCGCTCTTGATACTCCCCACCCGGCCGCCGCGCTTCCCCACCAATCGTGGGAACGCCACTCGGAAGAGTTGTTCAGAATTGTTGACTTTCCGTACTTCCCACAGAAACCTTGGCTCTATTCAGCACCTGCTCCAAATCCCGTCCGAAGCGGGACTCCCTCGTTCACACCGATCGACGAGGGCGGAAAAAAGATACGCTACTTTTACCACCTTTCCTTCTTCCATTTTTTTCGTCAACCTTTTTTTAGACCTTTCGATTCCTTCCGACACCCTCTGTGCCTTCACCAAAACATGCGGTATTTATGGCATTCAAATTTGACGTTTCTTTGTACAATGAATCAGTAAGAAAAATGAAATATCGTGGCGCCACGTAAATCAAATATCCGTTTTGTGTGGTTTATACTGCAATTGTTAAACAAAAAATTATTATTTTAGAGAAGTGCAAAGACTGAAAGCTTGATTATTGATTAGAATAATTTACTTGCAATGAAAAAAAAGTAGTTTTATGTTATTATACATTAAATAATAAATCTCATTCATAATACCATCTTGTAAAGAAATTGCTAAAAAAAAAGACAATTTTAGATTGTATATTTAACAGCCCATCTACCATTAATTATCAGTCATAATTATTGTAATCTAAAGCAAAAACGTCTGTCACAAGAAAAAGTGACTTGTATCTAACAGATTTCTTTTGTCCTCAAATGGTATCCCATTAGAGCAAATGAAATCCGCTCACTATAAGAAGTGGGAAAACTACACTCTATTAGCTCCATATAGCATATATAAAAGTCGAACGTTTGTTACCTGTTATGGAAGTGCTTCTGTTCTTTTGTTTTAATGCACACAAATGGCTAGCGCCTTGTTAGTCGAGGACAGTTTTAAATATACTCCTAATCGTGTTGATCTCGAAACATATCATATGATATTGAAATACGTGAATAAACATCGGGCATTTAAATAATTCCATAAAGCACTATGGGGGTCTAAACGGTTCCCACGCTACCTGTCCCATTCTGGATGTAAAGCTGGCAGCAACGTAGCCAGCCGGGTGTTTGGCAAAGCCGAATACATATAAGCCCATAGTCATAGCTATATTGTCCAATTCGCTGAAACCATGTGCGCAGTGCACATTGTGCACAAGTATATCATACTACAAAACTTTCTCTCTTGCTCTTACCTCACAGTGTTCTTGTATGTTGTTTTCAAAGGGTCTTCGATTAATTGTACTTCCTTGAAGAGGTTCCATTCATCTGTGATTCTTTTACCAGCAATATAATTTTTGAATAATTCTTTTCACAAGGAACATATTTTAAAATCATACTTTTATTTTCAGAAATCAGGATTCTTCATTTGATGTCGCTGAAAAAGATATATTACACATTTAGGAAATTAGATTATGAAAATTAGACTGTAAAAAAATAACGTATACATTTGTATGAAGTTCAAATAATTCTTACTTAACTTAAAATACAAATTAGCTTGCACTTTTATACTTTAGGGTTCCACGAACCCCAATGTAATAATGTACAGAAAAGAAGCAAGGGGGCTGTAGTCAAGATATAAGACACTGGGCAAGTTGAATTACAAATATTCTATCTAATTACAAACATGATAGCTTGAATAAAATTTGAAAAATGTTTATCATCAAAACTAAAAATACCACCACTAGTAAAACTGCAATAGAAAGATCTAAACACTTTGATCTTCAGATTTCTTTACAAACTTCCAATATTAAATCATCTTATTAAAATCTACTCAGTTTTTAATATAAGTAAGTTGAATCGGAACAAAAAATTGCTATTTTTGAATCCAGTGTCCTCAACTTAATCCAAAACCTGGATTTCGAAACACAGTAAACGTGCTTCTTTAAATGCTTCAAACAAAACAAAGCCGCTGAGAAAGAAGTTATCTTCTAATTGCAGGGTCAGAAAATTACGACAGTACAAAATTAGCGATGGATTATCACGCGGTCGGTTGGGGCGAATGTGCCGCCGAAGCGGGTCGCTACCTCATCACAATGGAGGGATTGGACGAACGTGACCCGTTGCGTCTGCGGCTACTGTCCCATTTGCAGAGCTTCCACCGCGACCATTCCCATTCGTCGGCCCCGCCAGTGGCTCCCGTGACGACCTTCAGCGCGACCTCGACGTCTAGCGTGACGAATTACGAGCCGCCGAATCCCGTGAGCACGTCGATGCCACCCTCCACTGGCAGCATGCCTTCGCTCATCGGAAGTGGAACCATTGGTTGGACCCAGTACCCTGGACAATATCCTCAGCAGCAACATGGAAAACCGTACAGGCCGTGGGGAGCTGAGTTGGCGTACTAAAATATTCAAACAATACATTTTTAGAAAATATGACTGAAAATAAGTTTTCTGTATAGTTTGAGGCCAAACAATCAGTAGTGTTAAAATTACAGTTCAGCCAGTCAGAAAAATAAGAAATTTCGTTTAAAACGTATTCATTTTTGTCATCTCGTTTATTTAATATGTGACTTTAACGAGATGAAGTATCTAACTCGATTTAAATGTTTTTTGACTCCTATGACACTCGGATGGTGTTAGAATCATTGACATTTTTCGAGTCCTCAAACTATTAATGAAAATTATGTGTTTTATAAGGTCCTTTTTCTCAGTATAGTGTACAAATTGCAATGCCTAAGAGTACAAGTCATTTATATATAACAAAATGAAATAAAAGAAAAGCTGTATTATACGAATTGAAGATAGCAAAATTGGAGTGAATTTGAAGAATTCAGAATTTTCGTGTTCTATTGATTATCACTGAAAATCACATGGTACCTTATCAATGATATATGAAAGCGATACAATTGAGATTATACATTACACATAACGATTGACCGTTTGCACAGTTTAGATTTATACAGTTCTTGGTAGAAAATGGAAGAATGCCATCAAAACTTCATTAAATAAGTGAAAATCTCCTTGTCTTTGTTCAAACAGCAAATCCACGCTGTAATCGATAGGCAAGATATATGTTGTACATACATTTTCTAAAAAGAGTTTAGTTGATTTATAAGTTAGGAATAAAAACGTGTGTATACATGAAGCAGTGTACTTATTCTTAAATGACTTTGTCATACAAAATAGATGACTTTTTATATTTTTTATACCTAGTATTTATAATGCAATCAACAAAAAAACATAGTGTACAATTTTTTACCGCCATGAAATGCAGCTTTAGTTGCGCGACATAAATATTGTAATGATTTTGACGAAATAATCCTTTCTTTCTTGCTTGCAAAAAAATGTAAATTTGTAAAAATTGGTATGCATATATTTTTTTTAAATAAATTAACTTATAAAATAAATAAAGAACTTTAAATCATTCTCAACAAATTATTGATTGTATGATATTAAATTGCATTAATATGTATTATAATGAATTATAATAAATATTGCGTTATATCAAACAGCAAAAAGTGTCTGTCAGACTTCAGTCTAATGATACAAGAATAGGAAAAAAAATTCTAAGTCAAAGTCAATCTTTGTCTGAGAGTAAATATGATTCCACATATACAACAGAAATTTTGTAAAATGAAAGAAAATAATTCATGTATCAGCTATAGTCAATTACGATGATTATATTTATATAAACTGTGATTCAGTCAACTATTCCAAAAGACAAAACCAAAAACGAAATCAATTGTATATTTTTATACGAAAGTCAATTTCGTGCCTATATGACTTAATGTACATAAGTATTAAACTAGTAATAAAAAAGCAAAAAAAAATGATAACATTGTATCTCAATGAACATACCTCATGCATTTAATAAAAAAAATGAAGAGAGAAATGTAAAAAATTAACTGTACTTCTAAGAAACTTAGGCTCTGTGCACATTTTTAAATTTTTTACACGTTTATATGGTAGATTTTGTTAAACTAATCCAGATTACTTAAATTGGTACATAGAGTCTGAGTTGGATCTATTTGTTTTTTGCAATGTAAGATCTGAAAATAAAAAGAATAAATAAAATAAATAATATATTTTCGAAATGTAACATAATACATAAACGAGTAGTTATTAATTTATGAATTTGAATGAAATATAAAAATGTCCACAAAGAATCACTTTTGTCTTTTTTAATTGCAACCCTTTTGACTAAACCAATGTTTTTGTTTTCATAAAAGATTACTTTAAAATTTCATATACATATTATTAATGTTAACACTTCTATGGAAAGAAATCACTTTCGTAAATAGTGTTTTTTAACAGAATATTATTCAGGCGTTCCAAACGATTAATTTGTATATTAATTGAATTAATTAATTAAACTTAAATAATATTAGAAAAATTATAAATATATAATTGATAATTTACATATTATTATTTATTATATTCAATTTTGAAACAGAATCTAAAGTCAAGATTGACCATGTCTTAAACGTCTTCGTAAATTTGTACAAAAATCATCCAAATTATTGATAGTTAAACACATATTTACCAAATACTCATAAAGCAAGTTACACTTCATTTACTATGTAAAAAAAATACATAAATCATTATTCTACGCATACAAACAACTTCAATGACGTTTTTAGAGCTTTTTATACTTTTTCGTCTACATTTTTTTTACCGCGCTTTTCAGACGCGCTTCGCCGAAGTATTGTCAAAAAGGAGGGATTACGTTTCACACAAAACCGTATATTTTCATTCAAAAATTTCCATTCTCATGCAAAACTTGGACAATTATTTAAGGAACAATGTCCGCAAGTCGAGCCCTTGATATTCGCATTATGCGCGAACCAGTTTCGACACCAATTAGTTTACTTGCAGCGCGCGTTGTCTTTTTGTTCCTGAAGACAAATGAAATATTCATAAATTGCAACGAGGAAGAGGCCCAACGCCAATTATGGCTGGCGAGCGGCAAAAGTGAGGGTGTAATAGAGCGAAGGAACAGACAAGGAGAGGAAAAAAAATGGAATTCGGACGAAAACTGGGGTGCTTAGCTGGTCGCGTGTCCATTATCCTTTCGTTGCGCAGCGCTTATTGTCGGCTCCTCCGCCGGGCTCTCCTTCGCCTGGGGTTAAATGTGAGGGATTAAAGTAACTCGAGCGGCGAGCACCTCGTTCGGTATATATTTAATTTCCAACCGAAAACTGCGTCTTGTTACAATTTTAATTAAAAATTCGAGAGCTCGGCAAACAAACGCTTACGTCACTCAGTTTGTAACTTCCTCTATGATATTCGATAATAAATATGGAAATACAAATGTGAAAATGTACAATGTTTTTCCACAGATTCCTTGAATCCTTCAACTCGACTTTATACTCTTTAAACAAATATTAATTTTCATCGTATATCATTAAAGACATTAATTTTGAAACAAAAAAATTAATTCTGATGTCTGTAAACTTGGCACTCCACAGTGTCCAAATTAAAAATTACATAATTACGTGCTAATTTTGAATTAAAAGCAAACATTTTGAGCTAAAAAAACGTATATTATAGGGAAAAAATGAAAATAAGAAAAAATACACCTTTAACACTAATAGTAAAGCTGGCGGCACCCCCACAGTCGGATTTACAGATTTAAATAGATGATATTGAATTTTAAATGAAATAAGAATTATGAGCTAATTAAAAGCTTTCCAAAAATGTAAATAAACCAAAAACAAAAATAAAAAACACACTTTTTCTACTAATACTTAAGCTGGTACCCTCACAATCGAATTTACGGGTTTAAACTTTTAACTACGAGTAAAAATTTCCTCCGTATCTTATACCGTAACAGCAAGTTAAGATTCGGACCATTCCATCCGAATCTTACGCCGTAAAATCGAATTAACATTCGGAGCATCCGTAAAAGCAGGATAACATTTAGAACATTCTATTCCTTGTGTATTTTTTATTATTTTCTTTTTGTTTCATTGCTTCTATAAAATACTTTATTTAGGTTTATTCATTCATTTTTGGAAAGTTTATAATTGGCTCATAATTAAGCACTATTTTGTTTTATCGAATTATTGTTCTGAATGGTGTAGGTGTGTTAAGTTGACGTCAAATTGGCACCCCCACGAAAAGAAATTATTGTACAGTTGAAATTTTGTTGCACAAAATTTTTGCTTTTAATTCGAAATTAGTTTTAATTAGCTCGTAATTATGAGTCATGTAATTTTTAATTTGGACAATGTGGTGTTGCCGTTAAGTTTACGGACGTAATGAATTGTAAGGATATCAAGTTTGTTTAAATTTGTTCTCCATTATTTATTTCCCAATCAGCGAATCTTAATTTGTCTAAGTTTGTTCATACTTTTGTAACAAAAAACATGAATTGCTGTAAGATTACGTATAGTCTCGAAATAAAAAGCTACAATGAAAAGTTATAAAAGGTACTTTTCACGCATTAAATTTGATCGTATGGTTGTCGACAAGAATCATATATTACGATGGTTTGATCGATACATCGAAGGATTAAGCACTACAAGGAATAGGAAAATGAAACGAACTTATATTTTTTGATGCGAGTCACGTGACTTCACGTGTGCAAGTCATACGTCGCCCGGAAGTTGGGGCCGGATACTTTGATCCATATACGTCCGATAAGTCCTATAGAAAACACGCCGGCGATTTATGATAATTTATATATGAAGGGATACGAACGTTTTGTCTCATAAAATAGTAGAATCGATATGGCTACCCTGTGGAATGCATATTTTTATTGTTCTTATAGAAAAGAAAGAAAAAAAATAACAATATAAATAGTATTTTTAAAAGTACAGAGAAAAGAAAAATCGGACAAGTTTATGAAATACACTTAATGCATTAATTCAGTGAAACATTTTTATTACTACAAATTATTGTTGAAAATTTTACCGTAATAGTATAATATATATCTATACTGTATTAGCATAAGCGTCTTGTAAATGCAGGTGCTTTTGCAACAACTTTTTACCAAATTGATACCGTTTTATGATATTTTTTTAAGTAATATTCTAAAAAGTCATGATGTACAGAATTCTTAAAACTTATCTTTACTAAATTTGTTTGATTTGTTCCCATTTAAAGGTTTTGAAAGTGTTTGTACTTTGCTAAAGCATCGTTAACATCCCTGGTAATATAAAATAATTCACGTACTGTAAATATTATAAAATATGTTAAAAATTTTGTGTAATTAGGAGTATTATACATAGAATCTTTACTATTTTGCGTTTTTATAAACATTATTTCTTTTTTTTTTTTACCTTACTAATAGAACAGAATTTTGTTATCATTGAAATTTGTTATCATCTCATTGAATCTTTCATTATTTTCCTAAAATAAAACATCACCGAAATCTCAATCTACTTATTGGACTTTTGTCACGAGTGTTATTCGTGGCTTGCATGCAAATGAGATTAATTGTGAAACAACATGATCCCCCGCGTAAAACAAACTGGCGAGCATGACGAGACAAATGATCCAACGTTGGTCCGAGAGCAGGAGCAATGTCCAAGGCAATCGATTGACCACTTTCACTCCCTCAAATTGAAAACGTTTTTATGGAAGTTGACCGATCGACAGTTGGTGGCTAACAATCGCCAATAATTGACACATTGTCCGAGAGTGCTGGACACGTCTGTTCACGCCATACTTTACGGTTTGTTTCGCCGCAAAAACTGACGCCTGCATAAAGACAAATATAAATTTATCGCGGATTAAATTACAGCACTTGATATGTATATATGGACTCGCGCATATGCACATTATAGGTGCAATCATAACGAGTCTCTGCGGATAGGTAAAATTCGATTTGTTTAACGTCGTAAATCTACAAAAGTGACCAATATAGAATTGACGTCGTTATGATGGTTCTGTAATAGCAATTTCGTGGATGCTCATTAAGTAGAAAGATAATTGTTAATACATGATAAATCTTTTTCTTTTTTTTTTTTTTTTAATTTTTTTTAAGCAAAATCTGAAAACATTACAAAGTTTCAGTTATTTTAGCCTGAAAAAATATATGAAAGTAATTTAAATGTTATAAGAATAAATATTTCAATTGTTTAAAAATGTCCAATAAATGTAGAATATTACTTGTTTTCCTTCTTTGATTGTTTTTCCAAATTGGAAGTTTATTTTACACCATTAAAATGATTTTACCAGTTTGAATAATTCTAAATATAAACTACAGCATTACAAAATCAAAATAATTAATAATTAAAATAAAAAGAAAATCATAAATTGTTATAACATTAATATTAAAAAAAAAAAAGTTTAATATTAAAGATATATCATTGTGTAATAAAAGTGCATACCTACTTTTAAATGAAAAATGAGAATCTTTCAACCCTCTTGAAATGACGAAATTCGCTTCATCGCGATTGAAAAGTAATCGATCAAAAATTGTAATCGACTACTGTACAAGGCAAGGTAGTGTGACTTTTTTCCAATGATCGATCGCCACCCGCTGAATAGACTTTTGATGCATCTTCAACCTCATCGATTTTGAAATAATTAATTTAAATTTCAATTGCATCTATTGATTCGTAATTCAGCACATGTTTGAATCGATTTTCATTCAAAGTCAGCACTGGTTTTGCTGCAGAAATACTTGTTTGAAAAATAAAATTATATATCTTATTATGAACATGATTAATTTTAATTTTTAACTAAAGTTATAACTGATGTATTTAAAATATATATATATGATGCGATAAATTATACAAATTACAGCATTTACCTTCAACAGAAACCTTTTTTTTCTTCAGATAGAATTTTATTATTTCATCTTAATAAAAATATCAGGATCATTCGGATATTCCCATTAATCAAATCCATTGCATAAAATTGCTGCTTTCAAACGTATCACTTGACATTAGAATCACAGAAACGAACACATGTTTACTGTTATACGCTTTGTCAAATCACGTGGACAGCTGTCAGTTTTTGAAAACATGCAAAAAAAACGCGATAGTGTCCTTCAAAGTCGATTCGCCGAAGTGATTTCCAAGCTCCGATTGCACCAATTCAAACTACGACTGTGACTAATTGCTCGACGATTAGGGCGGCTTTCAAATCACCCTACAATTTTGGGGGTGTGCGTGAATTTAAAATCGTATATAATTTTTTAATTCTTATTTTCACTGTACTATAAGTTCTTTCATTGTACACTCATTATTTCATTTCTACTATATATGTAGTCGAATGTGTATACTACAGAAAAAATCTCTATTAACAAATTGACTAAAAACAAATAAAATTCAATATTTCGTAAATTGTAGGTTAATGATCTTATTAATATTTCTTTCTTTATTTACACCATGTATCGGTTTACATTTTTTTACTGACTTGTTTGTTGATTTTTATTTATTTTTTTTTTTTTCTTTTTTCGTTTCACAAAATTCTGTACAGCAATTTGATTGGTTTATGTAAATTATAGCCAATCTAATTCGTTATAGATGACCTTACAGAATTTTGTGAATAAAGCAATGAACGAAACAAACAAAAATACGCCCAATGTTGACACTTTTTTTTGTAAAGAATGGTTATAATTAACGAATTGCTATCAGTCTTTGTTTTTTGTTTTTTTTTTCAGTTTTGAATTCTCAATTTTTGTTATAATTAATATTCATTATTAATTCATAATTTATAAAATAATCATCACGTTCATATTTTTTATGTAAAGAGATTATTTCTATTTAAATATAAAATATACATCTAACATTTTATATAAAACAGGGCTACCACTAAACACTAACTCCTGAAATAAACTAATTAAGAAAACTAGATTAATGCATGATATCACAGTTGTTGGTACCTAAAGCTAACTTCACGCGAGTAGGATGTCTCATTCGTACGGAATATTCTCGACTCCCTGGTGTAAAAATTCCTGCGTATTCCAATATCACTGTTTTGTTTCCATTGTTTGAAAGTTTATCGATGCGTTTGTTACCACATACTTCCTGACAAACATCGATATTCAATAGCGATTTGGTCCAATAATTTGTGCCATCGTTGGGTCGCAGTAGTGAGTCGTGAAATTCAATGGAATTCACGAAAATGAAATTAATCGAGCTCCCTGATGTTGTGCTTGAAACCATACTTTTTAACCTATCTTATGACGAAATTGCTAGAAACAGAGTTGTAAGTAAACAATGCTTTCGCACAAATCAGTTTTCATTCTTTCATAAGTTTTTCGGTTATTGTTAATTAAATTGTATGCTTTATTCTTTTTTTTATCTCACCTAAATTAAATTTACCATGATGTAAACAATTCTTATACGTTGCGAGAGAAAATTGTAATATTAGATTCTTATATTAACAAAATGTATGCAGTATGTTATAATTGTACAATAGTAGTAACAAAAAAAAATTTTGCTTTTTTTGATACATATACTGAATGTTATCTTTTATCGCATGTATCAGCAAAATTTGTGTTAAATTTATTCTTTCCATAGAAAACAAAATAATATCACAGTGCTCATTGAATAAAAATTAAGTTTAAGGTATTTTTGATAGATGATTTAAAGCAAATTTTAGAAAAGACATTTTAATTATGCTACAGTTCAAATAGATTTTCTAGTATTTTTTTAGTAAGTTAAATAGAGAATTTGATTAAAAAAAAGTATATATATATATAAAGGTCATTTGTATTTTTATAGAGGAAAAACTGAAAATACTTCGTTTTTAGTTTTCTAGGGATTATTTCAGATTTGAAATGCATAAATTTGATTAGATAAAGTTTAACTTGAATTTACAATATATATAACTGAAATTTATAACTTTATTACGTTCAAAGTTTCTTTTGTATAAAAATCCAAGTAAGTGTTTTATAGAGCAAGACAGGTTTCAGAAAAGATGATAAAGATTAATGAAGAATTAAAAGTAGTACTAAAGATTTGACCATTACATGTGAGAATCTTTATCTTAATCATTTAAACGAATATCGTTTGAATTACAGGTTTGTAAACAATTTGACAGAATTGGCAAAACGTTATTGAATCGTGGATTTAATTCAATGGAAAAATATCATGCACAATGTGTACGTGCAGTGAAAAGTCAGTTACCCCGACGAGAATCAGAAAGACGAATTCACCCATTAGCTCGCCACTGCGACATTTTAGCAGCAATTGAAACTCGGATATCAATGCTTTCTATGACTTTTGCTAAGTACATTGATCTCAACTTATGCTGTTTTATTCCAGGAAAAGTTAGTATTATTTTGTTTCCATGTTGATTCATTCATGTTTTATAAATGAAGCTTTCTATGCAAAAAATTGGAGTCAGAACACTAAACCTCTCACCAAATGAAAAGCTCATTTATAAATTTGATATAAATTTTGAATGTATATTATATTTCTAGAAAAAAGGGATATGAGATTAAAAAATTACACTTGTTAAGCTTGGATGTAAAATAAGTATAAAATAAAAGCATAAAATATGTATGCTTCATTTTCAATAGGTTTATAAAAATAAACAGGTATTGGTAACAAGTGTCTAACAATCTTTCTAGTCAAATCTTTAATAAAACATTTTTTTTTGTTAATGGCATTTCAAATTTACCTTTTTAATTTTTACTCTCATTGCTTTTAAAATTAAAGGTAATATAAGGAAATAACTTTGTTATACAAAAGGACTTCCAGCACACTCTAATGTTATTCAATTTTAATGAATAGACAATAAGTAAAAACTATTCCCCAAAATCAAATAATTCAGATTTAAAGCATTTTCTAAACACTGTCAAACTCAATCACTTTTGATCTTCAAGCAAATAATAAAATAAGTATTTGTTTATTACATAGGTGATAGATGAAATCTTTCGTGTTTTACGTCTGATTAGAGTTTCAAAAACTCCTCCAAGGGCTCATGAAATCCTGCAAGAACTCCGAGACATAAGCAGTATGGCTATGGAACATTTTGATGAAAAAATTTTGCCGGATCTAAAACACAATCTTTGCTCATCAATTGTTGGCAATTTGACCAGTTCGTATGATTTGTCAAGCACCAGTCTGATGATGTCACGTCATTCATCTACTACTGGATCATCGCCATTTTCCCATAGCTTTACATCTGATAAATTAAAACAAATCTTCAAAAAGATATACAGTCGAAATCGCAAGAACAAGCTTGGTTTGCTTACTGCGAGCACACAAATAGCTAAGATGAATTCAAAAATCAAGCGTCAAAGCGCTCACATACGACATCAGAGTATCAAACTGCAAGAGGCCGAAGCAAAGCTTCAAGTCCAAGATCAGCAATTCGCAGAAATGAAAAAGCATCTTGAAGAGTTTGAGCAAAAAGTAGGTGATTTGACAGCTAAAGTAAGTCGTGCTCAAGAGGACACTGATGTGGTGGAAAATCATAAGCGAAAGCATATAGACTTCATTAAGAATCAAGACAACGAACAAAAATCAAAAGAACTGCAGACAAAGAAGCGTAAACTGATCATCGAAAGGCAAATTCCTCTGGATGCGCAAGATGTAAAGTTCAAAAAATTTATGTCTAATTTATTAGGTAATAGCTCTGTTGATGATTCTACTACTTAATATATTTCCCCAGTCTTTAAAAATATAAGCTCTGAAAAGTGTATAATCAATTAGTACCGATTTCATAGAACGGATTTATTAGAAAGTTATGGTTATATTTTATCTTTTTAAGCTGTTGCTTTATTTATTATCAGTTTAATAATTTTTATTTATATACATATGTATATAAATTCTATGTACAAATTTTTCATAATGTAAAACAAATATATTTGTTTAATTTACAAATATAATTATCATTTATTAATAAAAACATCATTATTTAGTACATTATCAATACAATGATAATGTTATTATCATTTATTAATAATGTTTAAAACATTTTGTCTATTGTGATTAAATAAGATAAACAACAACCATTAGATATCACGCAATCACGACATCTAATGATTTATGTTGTCAAATTAACATTTATAAATTCCATTTGAAGTAAATTTCAAAATTTGTTAATTGAAAATTTACAATATTATATATTAGAGTAATTATCTTATTTTGAAATATACCATGACAAATAATTTTCAAGTTATTTCTAGTATAGGTTTGCTTACCATTTTGATACAATTTCCTAACAATTTTGAAAATCGATGTATACATGGATGGTACAGAAATTTAAATTTGCTATTTTGAAAAATAAAATTAATCTTTTTTTATTTAGAAACGCTTCAAAGGACAACTTCTAAATTACTTAACTATAAAAATACTTAATAGTCGTATCAAACATTAAATAGTATTTGATAACATAGTATCATCTATGTATGTATTCTAAAATTATATTTGTCATTTTTGTACATTTTAAAAGTTATATTGCAAATAGTTTATATTGAAAAATAAAAAATATCATCATAAGAACTTCATATAAATATAACATTGTTTAAATATACAAATATGTACATATGATATTTCAGTAGGTAACAGTGCAAAATACTTTAATTATTTTGTTTCCTAAGTAATTAAAAGATTATTACTTTGGCATATTACTGTAATTGTATATGCTTTGTTCATGCATTTTTTCAAGTCATAAGTAATAGAATTATTTTTCTATGAAGTGAATACTGTCATGACATTAGCGTAATATTTCATTATTTTTATTTTATAAATTAAATTTGTTTCGTTGAAGTCAGATTAAAGGGAAAACAAATTATAAGATTTCCAATTTAAAATCATTTATTTAGTATTTTCATTTAAAATTTATAATCATTGAATAACTGATTGTTTGAATTTCATATTCAAATTACATTTAAGAGAAAAAGATAATTAATGTTTATACATATATCATAGAAAAATCAAGTATTGTTTTCTTTTGAGTAAAATCTTTTTTGATTCACTGTAGTAAATTTCTAATTATTTTAATTTCTGACTTTTTTTAAGATTCAGATTTAGAATTACTTAAATATAAAAATTAGTTATCATTTTAAATCTGACAGCAAAATGAATTGATAAAACGTATACAATAATTAATTTGAAAATAGTATTTTGTAGCTTATGAAAATTATGTGTAAAACTACATAATGAATCTTTTGATATTTAGTTAATTTTTTATAGGTGTAAACCTATGTATGTAGGTATAATGTATATACTTCACATTGTATTAGATCATTTCTGTAACATATACTTTTGTTAAATTGTTTAAGACTGAGTATATAATTATTGTATTAATATTACATGATTAATAAATATACAATTTCCTTTGATATTTTCATAGCTGTATTTGATTTAATAATCAATCTACAAATTACGATATGTAATTTAAAGCACCTTCTTCTTACCTTTTTACATTGAGTTATCAATCACACTAGATAGTAATTCGTTCAAAATTTCACTAACAATTTGGTGTGCTTCGTCTACAAATAATACATATTAATTAAAGTTATTATTACATCATTTTAGAAAGATTTTGGTAAACTTCTATATGATGTTTGTTTTGTATAAAAATTTTTTGAAGTATAATTTTATCTATCATAAGCAAAAACTTTTAATTACCAGCTTACCGATTTGCTCATTGTTTGATAATATATTATTTAGAATGTAATTATCAGTATCATATGGCTCGTTTATTTGGTCAAATGTTTCTTCAAATGATTCTTCAAAAGTTTCCCAAGTATGGCTGTTTTCATCCAATGTACCCTATATTATACATACAGTTTTATATAATTTAATAATTAAACTTCGACATGTCTAATAAATTACAAATACCTACAGTTCTCTCTGTAAAATCCCAGTATTCTTCTGTGAAACTATGTTCACCAGAATCTTCTCTATTATTGTCCTTTATGTTGTCTTTGTTTTCATTATTTAGCAGATTAAAAACATCATCATAAACGTTTACACTCGCTTTTTTATCAGCATACTCAACATTATCAGTCAACATGTTTGTACATGTATCTTCATAGTCATCAGATCTGCAAAATAAATCAACAACCAAATGTGTTTGATCTGACTCTGAATCAATTAAAATTATATTTACAAATAAAAAACTGTAACTATAATTAAGTACCTTTCGGTAAGGTAACCCTGCACCGTGTCAATTTTATCCAAAATTTCCAAAACGTATCTCTTAATTTCTTCCTTTGAAACTAGTTCTTCATTCTCTTTCATTACTTTATCCAAAAATTCCGTAACCGATTTTCTGTCGTTTTGCATGATTTCAATAAATATATTGCCTAACTCTTCTTGACGTGTCCAGTCAATTTCTTCTTCTACTTCTTCAGCGTTGATCACTTCTTTAATTTTTTTGGTCTTTGAAGCCAAAAGAGCGCAGGCATGAATTCTATGTTCATCGTACACCTCGTTTAATTTCTACGAAACCGATATTTTAATTAATGTGATCTAATACTCACAGATATGTAAATTGAAAATTAGTTATTTTAGTATTCAGTCGATTGAATTTATCAACTACATGGTTGATTTTGCTGTTCAATTATTAATACATTTTATAGTTCGACTTTTCAGGAACAATTATTTTTATAAATTCTAAACAATTAAATTTTAACTAACTTTGTCAAGGAAATCCAACATGTCAGATGCGTTTACTTCTTCTAACATATCCAACAGCTCTTGCGTTCGTTTTTCCTTCTGTTCTCTGATAAATTCTTGTAGAAATGTCGTTTTCATCTGATCGGACGATTCATCATTTAAACTTGGATGCATATTTTCTTTTTCTGTCACCTATTTTCAAAAAAGGTTTATGAATTTGAGTTTATTAATTTGAATTATTGTTATTAATAAAAATACCTTCTCAGACTGGTTATTGACTTCAACACGTGAAGAAGGTAACTGTGACAAGACATCAGATTTCAGTTTTTCTTTCAGCGAAATTAAAGTATGGTCGTTTAATCTAACATCTCTTAATTCTTCGTACAACTTCTTCAGCTTTTGTTCATTCCACTTTGTGTATTTAACGCAAAGATTATCGGTTTTTGATTTTTTAAGAGGGTAAGTCAATCCCTTCTTCGTTGTCAAAGCACCAAACTCTGCAATTATAAATTGTATTGTAATTATTTATTAATAATAAAAGTACCTAAATATTGAATTAAGTTTAATATTAGCTTATAGGAGGTGCTTATAGCAAATAATTAAAAAAAATGCATAAAATAAAATAAAAAAATTTAAGTTTTAGTATTTAATATATAAACTTGAAGATCTCTGATTTTACCTTCAAAATCATCATCCATATGAATGAAAGAATTTCTTTTATGTTGATCACTAACATAAGTTATATTTGGTATCCCATAAGTAACTGCTTGTGTCGCTCCGTGAAAATTACTTTGTTTTATATACTTTGTTCTCAACTTACGAAGTTCTCTGTTAAATTTTTGTTTTATTGTATCAATTGTTTTATTTCTACGGTGATTAATATATTCGTCCATCTTGCGCAGCCGATCATTAAATTTCTTATCAGAGTTCAAGTTTTTGGCCCATGTTAATTTTTCGTATAATCTCATACGTATGTCCAATATGCACTGTATTTCCTATTGATGAGTAGATTATTGTGAAGTAGCTATTAGAAAAATTTATAGGGCACTTAAATCGAACGTGAACGTAAAATTTTACTGAATCTGTCTCTTAATTAACTATATATAAGGTAGTATAATTATTATTCCTATTAAATAAAAAAATATCACACTACATTTTTTATTTTCACGAAGTTCCAAAAAAATTGTTTGTATTTTTTTATTATTCGCGACAAAGACAGTTGTATTAAAAATTGTTTTCAAACAACCTTTTCTCTATACGCCCATTCTATAGCTTCTGAAGCAGCTATTATCTTGGATGCCAAATAAAAATTGTGCTTGGAATCTATGGGTGGTATGTTTTTCTTCAACTCCGTTGTTTCAAGCACTGCATTTATCATTTCAATTTCGCAAGGTCCTACTGGCAATCCATGGTTCCAAGTTAGGTTGCTCAGTTGTAAAATTGGGAAATCTGTGTCTGAACCTTGAAATCATATTATTTATAAAATAACGTAAAATAAATATTGAGAAATGAAAACTTTTAAAAAAGAAAATACAGAAGTTAAATGACCTTTTTAACTTTTCCTAACAAGTTTCAGATTTGGTTCCTTTTTCTTCTCTTTTTTTTTTTTTTTTTTTTTCATGGATAATATTTTTTATTGTTAAATATTTGTTTTAATTTAAATTTCATTCAAGCCTTTTAATGTATTCAAAATAGTAAAGGATTCTTGCTGAGGTTTTTAACTGTATTCAGTTACAATGCGTAACTTTTTACAAATATTTTTAATTTATTTTTTTATTTTTTATTAATTAAATTGTTAATACCTGACTTCATTATAAAAGGAGCTTCCCAAGGAATTGTCTGCGTCTCACTGTCTCTAAAATCGGTTTGTGTCCATTTGTGCTTTTTTCTTATTGCTTGGTCCAATTGATCTTCTGCAATTTGATCAACTGTCCGCAATATTTTGTCATAAATATGCAGATATGCATTATCTAATGACTGCGACTCAAAAGGAATGGATACCAGTGGAACTTGTAAACGTTGCTTATGATTTTTAAATTTAAATTTACTTTTATTTAACATCCTAGAAGTGTGTACTAGTTTTCAAAATTCTAAAAGTTAATATTAGTGAATTAATAACATTTTACAATGTTTTTAATTAAAAACCATTTACATGATAACACAATTTTCTTTTTTCATAAAAATCATTACATTTAAAAATAAAGTTGACATTAAACAGTGTATTAACCAAACAAGAGACAGATGTAGACTGACATTAGCAAAATTATTATTTTTTGTCTCACTGCGAGTATTTGTAATATTTTTAAAATATGTAACAAAATAATTGTATTACGCTGTCTTATACTTAACGAAACTGTTGGACTTATTGATCAAACATTACTCCATTGACATTTCCTAATTTTGAATAAAAGGTCGTTTTTTAACTAAATGAATTTATAAGTATGATTAGAAAATTATTTAAATTTTGAGGGGAGAGGAGAATTCGAGTTGCAATGAGAAGTTGTTTCATCCATAATTTTTACAACACTTTTTATTTCAAAGAGTTACAGTTTATGTAATTTCATTATTTCATTTTCTGTATAGAAATCGTTTAGGAACAGTCATAATAACATATACATAGACAATATTCGTAAATGTAATTACTTGTTAAGTTTGATTTGCTTTTAATTTGATTTTTTTTTTCAATTCTCTGAGAAACGTAATTATTAAATTATGTATACTTCATTTCCATTTTTAACGTACGATTTTATAGTCGTTAATTGAAATTTTTCAAACAATTTGAAAATTTCAGATGTTTTATAATTTTGAAATGTTCAAAGTAATGGAAAGAGCTACATCGGCGTTTCGTTCTGCGCACATCCGTGAACTCATCAAAGAGGCTTGGATGTGCACTGCCTCAGACGCTTTGAATTTATTAGGCAAATCTGTCGCTATATGCTATCGGCCAATTGTAACAATCTCTTGTGGGAGAATTTCGTACAACCGGCACTATACTTATAGGTATTGTAACACGGTGCGGTCGGCCGCGAAGCGGCCGCGCGACCGGCAGGCACCGCGCACTAGCGGGTGTACGGGGCGGTTGCGTCCAACTGGAGTAAAGCTGAAAAATAAACAGGATTCTATGGGCGCCAGGCCGTTTTGAAGGAAAACGGCCAAAAACCGGTGGGAAAAAGAAACCAGGGAAAGAAAGTGAATCCTTCCTGAAAAACAAAGCCATATAGTAAACAACCCTGCTGAGACATCGGGCCTCAGGGCGTGCGGGTAAATCGAGGTCGGGCTCAGGAAATAATTGTACGAACGGTTGTCGGGTAAAATGTAATTTATTCAACTC
>JABFOV010000174.1:0-49777 GCA_022817685.1 Aradophagus sp. ZL-2020
AGAATAAATTTTCTTGAGCCAAGAAAAGTTTCCTTGATTTAAGATACTAAGTGGTTAATCCAAGAAAACTTGTCTTGACAGGATGAAATTAGGTTTTAATCGAAGAAAATAATAGTAAAACTTAGTGATTCTTGAATGAAGGTGAAGATTTTTGTGAGTGATGTACACCTGCGTCGGCGCGCCCTCTTGCGTTCATTTTTTACGCCGGTTTTAAGGCGAGTTTCCAAATCGGCCGTCCCCGTTTGCCTTGAAATATACATCACTCGATGTTTGTTCGAAAATAAAACGCCGAGCTTTGACTTTGCCGGCAAAGAACCGACAAGTTTAAGAGCCTGAAGTTGGCGACAATTTTTGTTGAAACGACATTGGAATTGAATTATTTTATTTTTGAAGACAGTTATATTCGTTTTAAAAAAAAGACACTTGTTATTTTGGACAATAATGAGTAGGATAGGCGCTAAATTGATCCAACAAATGTAGGTCGTTGTTGCTGTGACATTAAAGGTAGGTTTAAAGTGAAGTTAAAGATTTGAAAAATTAAACAGTGCGGAAAATTTTGAATAAAAATTTGTTATCGGTGGATTTCCGGTTTTCAAGACAGCCTAATCATTTTTTACATAAATTCACTCACCGTCGAATGATTATTTGCTTTTTTTATTTTCGAACAGGGCTCATTCAGCTCGAAAGCCGCTAGTCATTTGGAAAATATTCAGTTATTCATAAATAGCATTCAAAGGGGATTATTAAAAGTGATTCACGGATTGCCACCAGTTTCGCATCCCATCTGAATTTCTAATTATCCGAAAGCGGATTCGTCATTGGAATGCAAATGACTAGCTTTAACACTTTGTTATAAAGGTCTTACAACCATTATCTGAGCCCCTCAAAACTCGACCTGGATTTTGACGAAGTTTTTAAACAAATACTGCCGTCACAAAACGTGTTTGCGCGAAAAGGATAGGGGACCTAGTTTTGATAAAGTTGATTTTTCAGTTCATCAAAGATTATTCTTACTTGGAACTTTTGACGAACTCGAAAAACTTTTTAATACGTTCTTTTTCACATAGTGGATATTTATTTCCTTATTTGGCATAGTGAGATGGCTTTGTCTTATAGTTAACCGACTTGAATCAATGGCGATATCGGAAAAAAGACAACGCGTGACAAAAATCAAGGAGCCCGATGATTGTAATAAACGGAGGAACGGTGAGATGAACGTCGGGTTTGCTTTTGTGGCGGAATTATCTTAAGTCGAAATACTGGCGTGTACCCAATGACGGGGCGCTGTTGTTATCCCGTGGGAACGCTCGTCGCGCTTTTCGTGGAGGCAAAGCAGCGCGATCCTTGTCTTCCGACACTAACGCGAAGTTGTAGTCACTTTTGAACAAGACTGCGGATCCGACTACGACCTTATTATTATTTACCGGCCGCGAAACGGTTTTGGCTCGAAATGCAGTCAGGTCGGTGTATATCGCATAGAAATTTGTTTTTCGCGCGGAGATGTACGATATCTATAAAAAATAGTATTTTTTTATTCAAAGAGTTATCGTAAAACGTCGTCTTTTCGCATACTCCATTCAATTAGTTTAACAATAAAAACATCAGGATTATATCAGTTACCTTTATCAAATTAATTGTTTCAATATTAATATTATTATTAAACAATTACTAAAAATTCAAAAATAATTTTAAAGACTTATTAATTTCAAACTAATTATGTAATTAAATGAAATTAATTATAATCTCATACCTTTTACTAAAGACTATACACAAATTAACAAAAGCTTTTTCTGCGTATATTTATTTTAGAAAGTTGATGAAACGTAACGGTCGTGAAAAGGAGAAATGCATGTTATTTCAAATTTATTGTGACAAAGAGAAAATTCATAGCGCGTAAGCATAGCAGAAAAACACCGTCCAGTTTGATTATTTATGTCAACGAAATCGCAAACTGATTTCACCCTGATCCAATTTTTGTTTAATTGCAAAGTTGAGTTTTGTGTAATTGGCAGAAGGAAGCGGAAATTGAACTTTTCAAACAGAATTGAAGCACGTTACAGTTGTTTCGCAAGTTACGAAATATTCGGATTAACCTTTCCCGCGACTTTGGCACAGTATATTTGTTAACCAGCCTCTGTGTCGCGTAATTAAACGAATTTTCGCTTCAACTTGTGGATAAACATACCAATGATACCAAATTAAACGACATAAAGTAATATTAATCCTTTTCTCGGTGGCGGCAATTTTCATTTTTGCATTTCATCATTTATGTTTAAATACAAGATCAATTAATTTTCGGATTCTGTATTATGATTTATCTTGTGTGTGAATATTGATTCAATAATTTCATCATACGAACTAATTTATATAATTTTATTTGATAATTGAAAGTCAATCACACGACATGCGCAGGCAAAGAAAATGATATTCTGCGCATGCAAATTGTCAACCGCGATAAAAAAAATAATTCTAACAGCTTTTTCCAAAAAGAATTCCGTTATATTTTCCACTCGCTTTCATTAATTCTTTTTTATTATTACCACTCCGAATCGTTAAATATTATGTTCCACTTTATACATTAAATTACATTAACAATAATTACAGCAACGCAAGAAGTGTTTCTCAATTTACGACATCATTAAGTAGAACCCGAGTTCTTGTAACTGGATATCTGGGGACCCATTGGCAATTTCTTAAGACGCTCTCGGCAGGTCTTGAATAACTTATTATTACGCAAGTAATTAAAACAAGCAACCACCACCAGCGACTGAAATCACCGTCTGAACTTTTTCTTCTTGTTGCTCGTCACTGGAATTCGAATTCCCACGCTCCCTTAACGCAGAAGCTTCACCTAATTACATCGACATACCCTTTGAATATGAAGTATGTTAACAATTTTGTTCGTTCATAAGCAGGCATTTTGCGATACGAGTATGAGGGCTGAAAATACATTTACCCGTCTTGATATTCAAAACGACCACATGTGGATGGAAAATTTCGAAAACGACCTTCAACCTTACCTTTATTTAAATGAATGTTGAATTCGCACAAGTTATGTCATGTCGCATTACACAACGTGTAATAAATTGTAAAACGAAACAAAAAACCACCATACACGTAAAAACAAAGGAAAAGCTAACAAACAAAAACAGAGAACGAAAGAAACGTCTGCGATGAAATATAATGAAAAATCAACATCCTCATGTGAAAGTCGACTCGCGCTCTTAACCCAGCGCGCTCAAACATGAAACAAAATGAAAAATTGGCACAAACGGCGCTCCCCACGCCCCGCTCCCAGTCGAATCTTCCCCGTGTTTTCAAGCGCAAGTGAATTTTGCGTTTTGGGATGAAAGGTCGACGTGCGGCCGACTAACTAGGTGCTTAAATAATATAAAACCTCGTTTGCGTGGTAATTACATATTTAAGGCGCGACCCACGTAAGACTACACGTTAATCAAACGCGAATTTGCGCCCGGTCATTAAATATGCTCCAAAGATACGGAAAGTGACGTGGCGCGCGTGCGCGGCCGGTAAATAAATCGGAGGGCGCGTTATTCATATTTATCCGCGTGGCGAAGACAAAGTCGCGGGCTGAAAAATTAAATGCCCGGCGTAAACAAGACCCGAAACGGGCCGACACTTTAATGAATATAACATCATTGTGACGTCATCTGACCCGGGCTCGCTTTTACCTCCATTAAATTTTCGATTTTACGTTAAGGTATTAGCATAGCTAATGTTGGTAATGCAACGTTGATGGGTCGCGTCGCAAGTACGTTACGCCGCCGCCGTGCCCTACTATGCGCGGCATCTGTTAATCGAAGTTCCATGCCAAGTGTAAGCGAAAATACGAATACAACGCCGCGTACAAGAATTTCACATTGTGTTTAACCGTTGCACCGTGATACATTTTTGATACGAATCGTCGCGGATTATTGCCGAGCAAATTGCCGCCGCGCGATTAAAGTCACCGCGCCGTTACGTAAAATCGCGCCAAACGTCGGCTTACGCGTTTAACGTCGATTCTAGTTGCAAATGTTTTCAATATCCCCTCGCGGGAAGGTGCATCTAATACGTGCGGAGTCGGTTAAATGGAGATGAAAATCTACTTGATTTTGATAATGGAGTCGTAAATGATGTATAATGAGTAGTCTATTGCGGGTTGATGTACTTGTTTCACGAGACAATTATGTTTATGATGAGAGTGAAAAACTTGGGGAACATTTTTTTATTTTATAAAATGCGTTTTTATGCTTTAATAAATAAAAAATAATCAATGAATAATCAATTAATCGGTCCGTGCAGTCGATTCGGCGGATTAATCAGTATGCAAGTTGTGCCCTCATTAATTGTTCCAGCAAATAAAGAATCGGAGAAGAAAAGCGTATTTCTTATTATTTTGATTCGGCTTTAAAAGCGTGCACCCGGAGTACTCATTACGGAGGTAAGTAAGCAGCAGACGTAATTTCACCGCAAGAAACAAGAGAATCGGATTGCTGTCGCACGAAGGAACAAACAAACAAAAAAAATACAAAACTAGAGGAATTACGCGTAACTATTCTAGCGAAGCCGAGTTCAACCCCAACTTTGCAATGACAAATTACGACCCTCCGCGTGTGTATTTCGTGCGTTGATCCGTCGAGAGATGTCTCAACATCCGCGTCTCTCAATAATATAATCGAACGTTTTTCCAATCTCCGGCGAAATAAATGTTCCGCTTGATTGGATTTGACTTGCAGATTGGGAGGGTAAATTCCGTTTAAGCGAATCCCACTCATCGTCTTGTCTAACATGCTTTCGAGCGTTCGCGCGCCGTTACGCTTCACGTTTGAATTGCTTATTAACGTTTGCGCAATTGCGCGCCACTTTTTGCACGGCGCCACGATCGAGCTCACAACCGCAGGCTAAGAGCATGGACCGGCCGGGTAAACATCTGCAGCAAAAGGCTATCGAAGACACCGCCGCTGATTTGATACCGAGCGAAATGTCGCGGGAGATATCCAAAGCGGCGACGAAAAGACGCGTCAACGAACACGAAGAGGGTTGCTCTTTTTGCGCGGCGCAATAATCGAATGTCTGGCAGCACGAGGGAGCTCTTTGTCGCAGCCACAAACGTTGCGAACGTACGAGTTATCGCAACGTCATTTCGACAGCTATTCTAAGCGACTTCGTTCGAGGCGATTTCGTGTATGAAATTGTTGTCGGCAATGTGGAAAGAGTTGGTTGCGAGAAAAAGAGTTGCTTGGGACCTCTTATCGTAAATAATTTTCAGTCTTTTGTGGGAACTTGGGTCGGAAACTTGTGTGGAATTTCGGTGGAATAAATAGAGTCGAGAATTGAGTCAAGTGAATAGAAGAATTTTGACAACCTTTTTGTTAGTTATTTCGAATTAGGAAGCTATATAAGATTTTCGTGGAGTTTTAAATAAATAGATACAAAGATTTAACGTGAACGCAGTACCGGTTGGCACTGACTGATCGATTGATCGACCTGACTCAATTAATTTCAAGTCTAACTGGATATTAATAAAACTTCATCGTTTCATCACAGTGCTTCGATCGAAATAAAATATCATACTTTTCCGGTCAATTGAATCATCGCAACAGTCGAATTTCCGCCGCAAGTCTGGTTTTGTATCGAACACGTAAGGATCGAATCAAATTATTTCTCAGCAACAACCGGACTCGCGAAATCTTGACCCAAATCATACGAGAGCTTAATTATTTCGGCGAATTAAATCGGCGGCACGGGGGAATCGCAATTGCGCGTAGTAAACCGAGCATTAATTCGTCAAAGCCGCAAGAAGCGATGTTAATTATTCAATAACTCCCGTTCGAGAAGCCTTCGCACATAACCCGCGAGATTTCTCAAGCCGTAAAATTTGCTTTTGCTTTTCGCCAATATTATCGCCCGAATTTAATAGCAAATGTATTCCCACACTGTTTCATTTTCGCTTCTAATAAAACGCTCGGCGCAACTCTTTCGTATTTACGATCTCTAAAATTTCAATGATAAAACGTCCGAGCGCGCTGCCATTGTGATTAAATTTCGGACTCAAGCACGGCGGACACCAGATGCCCCGCAAACGTTTACGACCGGTAAAACTTTCGGCCATTCGCGCGCAAAGTCATTTATGATTCCACCATATTTCCGGCTTCGAGATCCGCCGATTAATCGGCTCGCGGAATCAACGGTTGAAAATAAACTCCGAATGAGTTTATTTCGCGACGCGGCGGCAACTCTCGGCAAATCTTGTTACACGCGGCGCGAACATGGCCGCACACAATCGCGACAAATGTATTCACGCTTTCGGATCCGAGCTGGATTTCATGACAGCCGAACGGGAAAAGCGAGTCCAGCGACTGCGGAAAAACGTAATATTTCGAGAGCGTTACCTTTTTGTACGTTTACCGACTGATACGCCGTGGACGTTCCAATGTATACGAAATTTCATCTGAAAAAAATCTCAGCTACATTGATTCGTTTTTCAAGCGCAGGTACACGCTTACGCGGTATCATTTTATTGTAAAGAAGTGGAGAGATGGATCCGACACCGGTCGGACTTTTTGCTCGCTTGTTCTTGTCAGCGACTGTGTCCTTTTTTTTTATAAACGCTTGTGAATCATTTGCGGTAATTTTCTTTATTCTAGGTGCTTTGTGTAATCACGAGATGGCACCGTTATCTGCGTTACAGTATTTGCGTATAATACCACTGGGAAAATAAAATATTGAAACAACACAAAATTATGTCGAATCAACAGTTTTTATCGTTGATGCAGTTGCGTTAATGTATTGATATTGATGTACTTATGTTTATTTAGTCATGTTGATAGCTACTGAAATTATTATGAATGAATTGGACGAGTATTTGTTTGCTATTTGTTTAACATATACTTCGACAACTTTAATTCATTGAATGTAATTTTATAAAGAACTTTTCCGATACTGTAACGCTATTATCGATTTAAAGGTAGTTAAGGAATAACTAAATTTGAAAAATTAACTTTCTGTTTCATAAAAGTTTAATGGAAGTCAATTTATGCGAGAAAGAAAAGTAAGTTGAAGTAATTACTCCAATTAAATCAATCATTGGAATACCAAAAAATTATATTTTAAATATTTGTAGTCCAGGGAAGATGACTTGATTTTAATATAATTTGAGTTAACGTTGCTTTGAAATATTGTAATCCTCTACATTCGATTAAACTAGTCTTAAAATTTTGTAGGAGATAATTATGTTACAGTCACATAAATACTCATGTCACAGCGAGTCATATGTTTCGAGTTTTAATTCTTCATTCAAGGAGAAGTGATGCGTATGTTCTAAATGAGAATTAGAGAAGAGTAAGAGCTTAGTAACAGTTTATGTCAGCCTTGGAGACTTAACAGATTAAATGGGACGTTGAAAGATTAAGTTATCTATGGAAATACCGTTTATTTTACTCAGAATAATTATTGGTTTCTTCGAATGAAATCTGGGGAAAATTCAATCGATTTTATACGTTGATAAAGCACGAGTGATCACGATAATTTTATTTATATCCTGTTCCTTTATCATTTTTAAAGTTTGAATTAAAAAATAAATTACGTCAAATGTCCTACTTTGTTGCTCTAAAAATACACTTGAAAATAATGAATTACTTCCATTATTAAATTTAAGTGGAAAATTATTTGTAAAATATTCATTAAAACCAATAAATTCATTCGCCACATGGCGATTGGTTTATTTAATTCAACTGAAGCTTATATCAATTTACGATATTTTGAAGCTCGCGCATTTCAACGTAACTTTTTCCACTGCTGTCAGTTGTGAGAGTTAACAGATAAAGAGAAAAAAAATACGTATATAAAGCTTAAAAACAATTATTTTTGTCGTCACAAGCAAACATATAATTTCATCATAAACGATTAAATTCCCGATGCAGAACCTTTTTCATCAGCGCAAACATTTCATTATTCGCAACGTTTGCTTTCTGAAACGAATTTACAGTAAAAAGCACACCGAAATACGTAGAAAGAAAATGGGCGAATACTTAGTTCGAAATGTTTTTGCGAGCTATTATGTCTGGACAAAATGAAAGGAATGAGAGCCCGGAAATCGATGCCTGGATTTATTAGCGCTTTCGCGACCGGACAATACGTATTGTACGTGCGTGCTTTGAACGGCGTTTCTTGAAATGTAAAATCGAGGAATAACCGCGTCGATTTATGAAATATGAGCGCTTTCGGTGGCACCCCATTTTTTCGTCTCCCCTCGCCCCCTAAACACGTTTTCCTTCTCGCTCCTTCGAATTTTCCGCTGGTGTTTTTGCAATCAGAAAAAACCCTCAGGCGCACGCTTCATAAAATATTATACAGTATAATATTTACGAGATGAGCGAGGTGATGGCGGCGGAGTTGAACGAAACGAAAACACAAAGAGGGTTACTTTGGCTTACCAGGCAGGCTAATTTACCGTAAAATAGGAAAAAAAATGCGCCCGAAAAGTTTGCTGACTTTGGTTGGGCCGCTTTTAATTACACTTTTCAGACGAGATTTTTTCGCAACTTTCGCTATAATCATTTAATTACTTGCACTTTTTTCAGTTCGACGTGACATTTTTTTCAAAAAATAACCGCAAGATAAAAAGCCACTTTTTCATTTAATAATGTAATATTGCAAATAAGTTTATTGAGAAACCTTGAGCTAAGTTTACACATGATTTTAAAACTGTTTAAAATTTCCACACTGGACATAATACTTGGTGCCATTATGAAAAATGAACACATTTAATAATAAACTTATACTATCACGGTTTTTCCAATTTGTTTTAATACAACATTTATTGGTGTAATTCCAACATACGTGATGTTGGAGATAACATGACATTTTTCTGCCATAAAAAATGTGTCAACTGAAAAATGTACCTTATTGCAACGTTTTGGCTTTTTGAATAATTCAGTTTGCAATTTGGTTCGTGATAAATTAAAATTTGACAATGTATTACGAAATCCGATATCATAGACCGAAGTGGTACCACTTCGGTTTATAATACCAAACAAAAATTCAATCAACTAAATAATTCATTGGATATAGCATTAACTGATAAATTCAGCTTTGGTTGCCATGCAAATTGTGCAATAAATCGTGTATTAAGTTAAACCCGTGTGTCGGGTGCAACAAAAAAATGTTACTGTAGAGCTTGTTCCCTTCAACTGCTATAACAATTCTCTGCTATTCAGATGAAAGGCTATATACATATAAATTAATACACGAACGAGAGTATAAACCAGTTGCATTTATTAGCCAAGTTTATTGGAATTGAGAGGCGCAAATAGATGTTTTGTGAGACGACATTTTTCAAACAATCGGAAACACTTGAGGGTAATGTTATGCGTTATCATGCAATATTCAAAAGACAGACATATGCACATTTAAGGAAGTTGTCGAGAAAAGATGAAATGTAAGGAAAAGCATAAAATTTAGAGATAGGATCTTCAGTCTTATATTTTTCTTATGGAATTTTTTATGCGCGAGAAATTCTGTATGTACATTTGTGTGAAAAAGAGTGTAAAGCAATTTTTTTCTCGTGTTGGAATATAAAGCACACAAAATGAATAAATAAACGCGAAAATACATGATGTTCTCATCAATAAGTGGAGCTTACATCATGTTTTCATAACGGTTGAAAATATTGTGTAAATCTTGTTTCATACAAAATGCACAAACGGAACTTTAGCATACGATTTATTTGTGTATTTTTTTTAATTTTAAGGGCTGAGTTGGATTTACTTTTATTTATACATAAAATAATTGTTCGTAATTTTTACTCCTACACAAATAAAAGTATGATGTTACTCGAACACGATTCAAGTTCAATATTTCACTATTACCTTTCCTTGAAATACTCTAATCAGTATTCTTATCTGTAAATGTGCGTAACATTTTTTTGTTAAGAAATTAATAGGATCACTTGATTGAGATACGAAGCGTAAATGTGTAACTCGTTCAACACTGAAAAGTTACGAGTAGTATTTGCCATTCTGAAATTAGTGAGCGCTAGCTTAATGTTCCCATTAACTGTGGTCTCGTGTGGCGTGAGCGAGCCGAAGTACATACACAGATTTGCAGAAATGTATGAACTACAGCTCGAAGAAGAATCGAAATTCCGGATCGCTGGGGGATTTATTGTATTTACATTTAACATTCACAAATACACATTTGAAATCGATACGCGAAAATTATCAACGCAAGGCTCCAGCGGCCAGTGCGAGTTCTGACGCTACAAATAACCAAAAAGCACAGTCGCAAAAGTAATGGGATTTACAGCCGATCCCATTACACTGTCATTAAGTAATTTGCACAATTCAAAAGAGTCGTCGGAGAACGAATATAATTCGCCGGGGAAATTGCAATGCCGAGCTGAAATTATAACTTTAGGAATCGCGCGTCCAGGGGCGTCACGTGGCACCGCCAAAAGAACAGACGGCGGCATGCACGAACTATTAATTGGACCAAAAGACACGTTTCGTCAAGTTCGCCGAATTATCCAGGGGGCGTTGCTGTTGAAATAATGCTTTTTGGCGCGAGCGAATTCGTCGTTTGTTTCGCGGTCGGAGTGAAATTTGAAACTAGGTGAACTGCGGAATCGAGTCAAGTATTTTGCCAGTCATCGGGCCAGACGTTCTGGGCCAATTAGAGGACGTTTTCCGGTCCCTGGGAAAGCAATCTCTGGAAAAGATTAGGTTGTGACTCGAGGCGGAGCAGCTTAATCAGGGTTGCTCGCTCGGTCGAGTGACCGTCAATTATAACCTCCTGTTCCCGGTCTTAGATTATTTACACAACTTTTCCGCCCGGCTGTTGGCTCAATATTAAAACTCTTGGGACCAGCCACGCTGAATCGAGGCGAATCTTGTTACGAAATTGTTTATTAGTGGATTAGTTAGTTTAATTATTGCTCGAAATAGCTTAGTCCAGACATTAGATTCAACACGGAAATTCCAATTAAGACCAGTCATTTGTTAAATGCTACTTCAGGATTCCAATTATATCTCGAATGTTAGACGTTATTATTGAATCCAAGTTGGCATGAATTAACTTTCGCACTTGCGTTCGCGGCAGTGTATGAAGAAGTTGTGGCGCACAGAGTTGAGGTGTTCGAAAAGAGAATACATGCAACGATACAATGGAGATATTGTCGTCGGTGTCTTTGTTAAGAACGTGTTAGTTATGCCAGATAAAAATGGTAATATTATCTTGCTTGGTAAAATATTTAATGAAAATAAAATAACTGCCTTCGCAACGTCGCGCTGATAAATTTTAGTGGTAAGCAGATCAAATATAAGCACGACTTTTAACACATGCTCAAGCTTGTAACAAGAATGTGGGTTTAAAACTTTGTTTGAAATTCAATTAGGTTTTTATCACTATTTGTGATCAAATTTTCCGAATTCCTCACATATTTTAATGATATACACTTTGATCAGAATTTCGTATCCTACTACGTCGTTAATTTGGAAGCTGTAAAATTGTAATGTGTGTTACAATTTAATTGTGTGGTTGAATGTTACGTGCTAGACTCAAATATATATGTACATACGCTTATACGGAATGAAATGTGAAATATGTAATGGCGGGTACGTATATTGTAACGTGGATATTGAAAACTGAAATCAATCAAAGCAAACCACAACATTTACTATTCCACAAAGTATTGATTACGAGTTAATTTTGATTGAAAAGTATATTGGAGTTCACATCTCAATTGGAATGACACGTCAGTTCCACACCCGATCGGGAGTAGATCGAAAGAATGATATAACGTAAACGTTAAGACAGAAAAAATGCTAAGTATATGTTTATACAACCAAATGATTCTTTGACAATTAAAATTATTAAGTTTAATTAAATAAACTGATCAATGGAACTAGAAAAAATGAGAGTTTTTATCTGTTCTCATAACTTCATTTCAAATCCGAGCTTTCAAACTCCCAAAGTTGACAGTGAACAAACGACCAGCCAAGGTAGAATTCATAACATCAACATTTCAATTGCAAACCAAATTCTAATGCCTGCAAATCGCTATGTAATCGCAATGTAATAACTTGCTAAACAGTAAACTGGACAAACACCATGAGAATGAAATCAATGGCCTCTCATTTATCTCATAACTAAAATAAGAATAAAATCAAATGTACGCTGCCTCGTCCGACTGCTTATTTAGACACACCACTTGCGTGATAAAGAGGACGTTTTCACAAAAAGGGGAGGGGTACGCCCGACCTCGTTATTTCACGCGAGACACGTCCGGCCATTTATACCGCTGTGTATACGTCCAGCGAGCATTAACAACAAGTAACAACAAGTCCCAAATACAACGGCCGCATCTATCAGCGGGTTCTTTAATGGCACGGCCGTTTTCCGATAGTGCGGCGACGCAAAGCCAGACGAACGCGAAACGCATCAATCTCGCGGGCTCTTGCGCTTATTTCGCCATCTGAATTATTTCCGCGACTTACAAACGAGAGCCCGGACGAATGAAAAGCGAAATCAGCCGCGGAGATAAGGCGCGCGCGCGCGCCCCGGCGACTCGAGGAAACGGCCCGAGAAAGGGAAAATGGCGGCTGCCGGGGGTGACATATGTGCCAGATAAATCTTTATTACGTTCTGCGACAAGTCCTGTAAGCCAACTACTGCACACTTAGTCACTCTTATCTACCCATCGGACTCCGCCGAGTTCTCCAACTTCTAAGTAGTTCGTATATATGCGAACATAATTGCGCGAAATGGCCAGAAAAAGGGGCCGAGCGTCGCTTTTTTCAGCGTCTCGCTGCTGCTCGCTTTACATCTTGCCCCGACGGGCCCCATCGTTCTTCGGCTAAGCTGCAATTGCGCTTCATTATATATGTACGCACTTGGACACCTGATTAGGAACGGTCGTTTCGATTCGATTAAATAACCAATGCGATTGCACCCGCTGGGAGGATCGTTAAATCGAGTGAGAAAAGACGTGTGCTTTGTAAACGCGCCTTAAGGATTTAGTGGCTATTAAATTTATTTGAACGTCGATAGCTTTGCAGTCTATTTTTTATAATTAGTAATGAAAATATAATTTTTGAGCAACGCGTTTTTGAAATTGCACCTTATACTTGCCTTTGTCCTGTATTTATATGCACTTAATCAACATCATCATAAAATTATTACGATTTCTGTAAAATATCATCCGCGTTGCAATGGTGCGACAGAGCGTACGTTTTAAGTACAACGGACTTTTAAATTATTCATACAGTAAAGTGTTAAATCATTCGCGGCAATGTAATTCACTTTACATTTTAGAACTTATGTATATTTTAACATCGAAAGCGCCGTAAATTATTATTACTGCGAGTAAAATCATTTGAAAGTCGAATTTACGAAAATTCGTTCACCAGTCAATATGCCTTCCAAACAAAAGTCATCCATCAATAAACTTGAAAAGTTTATAGTTTGATGCTAGAAGAGCTTTCTTTACTTCATTCAAAAAATCTAGTTGACACTTTAAATAAGTTTGTTTTGCATTTATCATTACATAAATGATTGTTATCGATGTATCAATGTCCAAATGATTAAATAAGTCAACAAGTTTACGTTTTAATTATTAATACATTTATATCCATTTTACGCATGGACATTGAATGTTAATCTTGAATTCATTTTTTATATAAACAATATATCTAAAAGTGTTTAAAAGTATACTATGTCTAACTATACTATATCTAACATCCTTGTATGAAGTTACTAACTTAACCTGATATAAGGTCAAAGTAATCACAATAATACCGCTGGTTGTATTTGGATGATATACTTTTAATGTATCTGTCATCTTACTACGGTAGTATTATTACATCAAGAAACTATGGAACAAGATTTTTACATCTCCTGATGTTATGCTATCTTTTATCAAACTCTACCATGAGGGTAGTATGACTGGAAACAAGAAAGACGCCCTAATGAATGACAGGAGGGGTGAGCAATAATATATTAATTTCGATGGGAGATCGGAAGCTAGTTTATGCAGGTCGTACCTCAGGGACACGCGAAGGTTAGATAGGATGGATTAACCTACATAGGGTAGTCGACAGATATGGGGAGGTTCGAGCTAGATTGGATGGGATAGATACGTGCACGCAGTAACGGATATACCGGCGTCTAAGCCGCCTGTCACTATAATCAATCTGACGTCAGTTGATCCGTAACTTTAAATCGTTGATAGGCGCGCATTAAATGAATTTATTGGTTGCGACGGATCTGCGAGTAGACGCCGGTGTCAGCCACTGTTACGACTATTCGCCATTTCTGTTTCTTTCGTGCAGATTTGCCACTTAAATAACATCTAATAACATTGTCAAGTTCAAATAAATAACGTGTCACGTTGCACGTGAAAGCCCCGAGCAGAATCGCGTTGACGTTTTCAGCGCGATATCGGATTGTTGTTTTTCTTCGGCGATAAGGTTAATACATATTTATTAATATTTAACTGACGTTAATACGAACCTGGGATACAAGGAACGAAAGCTACGTCCGTTAATTGTTGAACTGAAATAAAACTAGAGCACAGTGGAATGTCTTTTTTATACGCCGTTTCAGCTGGCGTTATTAGATTCGTCTGCTTTTATTTCATTTCTTTTAGTTCCACTTGAGAAAGTAATGAGGCGCTTTCAGTATTTACAAGACATTTACCTTTCATACGTTTGGTTGTAAATAATTGTAAATACCGAAAAATTTATATTACAGCAAGTTACATCGAGATTGTTGCTGAGTTAACAATTCTGACTCCAACTGATTAGAATCGAATAGAATCATTGAATCAGTCATAAAATTATTTAGAAATATCTACATTTTTAAAATTCACATATGAACTTTATTCATAAAAAATTAAACAAATTGATCAATAATAGTATTCCGCAATGTGACAGTTGATTGATATATTATTAAAGATAATTGAATTCGATTTTGTTTTTCTAGACGAAGAACACAATATAGCAATGACCGTTCAAACTATCATTGTGATAAATAAATTTCGAAAAGAAAATAATTTATTGATTCTTCGGTCATTTAACGGGTATTCGAAAAGAATTATAAAGTCTCTTTATCATATTTTTAATGTTTATCATGCAAAATACGATATGACAAGGTTAGGTACCGCTCGATACTCTAGCTGAATAGATAATAGGGGAAGGGGTTGTGCTGCACCACTGCATGCTTTTAAATCTAGCCAAACATCACCACCGATTACCCTTCACGTGGCTTTATATAATGGTAAGTGGTAATACATGAAAAATGCGTTAAATTTATGTAACCTCGTACTTGGTTTTGAAACGAGATTGTAGTGCAACTGTTATTATTTAACCTGCATTCACGATACAATAAATATTATGACGCTGTGAAATATTTATTGTGAAAAAACAACATTTAATTGCATTATACTTGTTATCAAACAAATCAGTGTAATTGTTTTAATATAAATTTTATGAATAAAGTACAAATAAATATACTTCTCTACATTTTTTTAAATTTTAAAAATTATTAAAAATGTATCGTCAAAACTATTAAACAAAGTTTTACTCACAGTCTCACAAATGAATATTCAGTGTAACCAAGCCGGTCAAAAAACTTGAGGATGAGGAAAAAATCCCCCCTCCCCCCACACCACTATTGGCAACTCGATACGAATTAGGCAAAACGCAACGTTAATGGAATTGAAATTGAAAACATGCGCGCCGATTGATGGCGCGACGAAAGCAACGCATATCACTTCCAATTAAGCATTGTTCTATTAATTTATATTCATAAATTTTATTAGGCAAAGCGCGCGTATTTACAAACGCGCGCGAGATATTCAATCAAACGGAAATCCAATTAATTTGGCATGCGTTAAGTATCGATCGGGCGTGGCGCTGGGCCGTAACGCGAATCCATATGTTTGATCAAGAATTTCGCCCGGGCGAATCGAATTTTACAGCTTTTTACTTCTATTCCCTTGGTTTTTCTGCCCCTTCTCTTATTTTCAGTTTCCAACCCTTCCTCCGTCTGTTCCGCCCGAGCCATCAAATTTTCGCCCGCGACACGTTCAAACTGCTGTTTGTATTACGTCTGAGAATTATCATCCCCCGAGCGGCAAAAAATGCAAGAATCTCCCTTCGGCCGGGCTCTTTTCGCGTGGCGCGCGTTTGCACCCCGCGACCGTTAACCACGGAGCCATAAATCACGCGGGACCAGCGACGGAGAGCATAAAACACAGAGCCCGTCGCGCACCGTATGAATATTTTCTATTCGCAGGGTCGAACACGCTTATGTGTTTACGTCGTTTTCCTATTTTGCGATACGTCCGAACGTTCCTCGCTCGCTGCGCGGTCCTTGACAGTCGCGGGAGAAATATCACGTTGCCACGTGATTTGGCGAAAAATCGAGAAAAAAGCCACAAGCGCCGCGCTTCTCTTCGCGATACGTGCCGGAGCTTTTCTTCGTTTCCTGCTTGCCCGAAATTGCCGCGGAACATTGCAGACAAATAATTATATGGAGATAAATGTTATGTTACTGTTACATAACTTATGTTCGGGTTGCTCAAGTGAAAAGATTTTTCTCCGCATGAAGTGAAATTTATAACGTACGAGGCAGGAAATAAGAATTACTTTTGGCTACGTTGCAATAAACATTTTCTTTGTAATAGTCGATGTTTAATTCTGTACAAATTTTATATTCAGTATTTTATTGACTTACTTCGATGCATTTGGATACTTTGCACGATTGTAGTAATTTTCACACTAAACGTTCAAAAAGAAATCGGCAGCACTTCCATTATTTCTTTCTATTTTACAATTGAAAATTAATGAAACTGAGCCGTGCAACTTAAGCTCTTACCATTAGCGAAAACCTCGGTACACAAATCAGACAAAGCGACGGCGCGTCGCAACGAAGCGATCTTCATTTTAAATCAAACAATCCCGCGGAAAAATATATCATACCGTCCACAAGCTGGCTGCCCCATAGCTCGAAACTCTTACATCCCGGTATGATGCATTACGTTTTCATTCAAAACAGTTTCCCTGAAAACATTTTGTACTTCAGCACAAGCGAATAATTTTTATCAGCGAGTCAGGTGAAAAATTACTGGCCCCCGATGCGCCCTCCCCCCCTGCCCCTGTCGCATCGCGGAAATAACAAATGACTCTCGAAGGAAGTCCCGCGGCCGATTATTCACGCTTTTTTCACCAACTACATCCGTTATTCCGCCGGGCAGTTTCAAAGTCCGGCTTGAGATCGGCAAGAACGCGGCGCGGCCATGTCGGGACGATTTCTCAAAACGAAACAGGTGGTTAGAGCATGACGGACGTTTGGCCTCACGTCTGGCAATCAAACCACTCGGCGTTTATTCGCCCGGGCTAATGGCGCGGTGATCTACGGGGCTCATAAAAGAGCGATAGCTTAGCAGCAATTTTCCGAGCAATTCACACGTCCGTCGCCGACAATGGCGCGCGGCGGCGGTCTTCCTATACAGAGGCGGTCTCGTAATAATGCCGCGGCTGGATGATAAAATTGCATTCCCGCGGTGGCGAACACGTGTCGAGCCACGTCGCAAATAATTCGGCCCCGCCAGCGCCCCGCCGGGCGCGCCATCTGGAATGAACAACGAGCGACGACTTATTGAATTTTTCGGCTCCATCGGGAAGGAGCGGTGTAACAATTTTTATCGCCTCCGCGGGAGAACTCGAGGTCCGTCGGTGAAACAAAACAATATCAGGTCGCCGGGAAAGAACAATACGAAGAACAACGCTGCCGGAATAGTAACGAGCGAGCTGTCCGAGCCGCGCGACACGGCTGATTTGGAATAAGCGGATTCTTCGGGATCGGGACCGTTTGGGAACTGGGGGCTCATGACCGCTGCCACTCCGGCTTAACGATTTTACTCTCGAGATGGTCGTCTTTTCGCGCGGAATACATCATGAGAAGTCGCGTTTTAATGTTGCGGCTCTGCTCCACTGGCACCCTTGATTCGGGCGTTGTCGAAGGGTTCGAACGACTTTGCAGAAGATGGGTTGTAAATGAAAACTGGAAATTATTGTTATTGAAAGGGAGGATCGAAATAGGAAAAGAAAGTGGTACAGGACAAATATCCTGTGGTGGTTTGAGAAGATTGAATTTCTCGTGAATCCGGTGTTTTAATGTTAGTTTAATGTTGTGAATTATAGATGGTATTGAATGATTAATATTAATTTCTCATTGGAAATAGGTATTTGAGTTAATGATTGTTATAAGGAGAGATGTAGAAAACATGTTTCATTTGAAAGAAGAAGATGTAGGAGACGTTTTTTGAGTTATGCGACAACATTTCAATAACAAGTATTACTTTGACTTTATCATTTCAACCAGTATTTCAGGAATAGTTAGAAAAATGTGTTTTTTTGTAAATTGAAAAATAAACTGATCAAACCCTACGTAAAATGATAAGAAGTTGGCAAGGTAGTTAATAAAAATAAATATTGATATATTTCTATTAAAATAAAGAAATCTTACAAAAAAATCAGAAGATTTTTCATGAAAATTTAAAACCCGTACATTATGTACGTACGAAACTACCTGTATATCCCTTTCTTGGCTCTTTTCTAAATTTTGCAGTACCTATCTGCGTACTAATATATTAGTTTTACTTTGATGGACTAGCATTTATAATTAATGCAATTTCAGGTCGATAAATCGCTGCAGAGGAAATACGGTGAATTGTATTAAATTCTAAAATAGTAATGTCCCGCAAATATGCCTGATTTGACATAATTTAGTGGCATTTACAAATGCTTCCCGGAAAGATCGTTATTTTTACATGTCGATGTATTCTTAATAAAATACAGTATCAATTTCACTAATGCAGAGAAGATTGAAGATTGATCGGCGTTATATCGAGACGATTAGGTGGTTGAAATTTCCTTTTGTTAATTAATCGATGAGTACGTTTCGAAATTGCCGCAAATTTACGGTGGTTCGACAATGTTTGAATGAAATATTTAAATTCGGAGACAAATCCTCGTATGTATAATGTATTAATTTGTCTGATTTCGAATCACACATGTCCATCAAATCATTATTTTAAAGACCAAGTTTTATAATGTTACAATGCACCGTAAAAAGAAGTGTTTTAAAATAAAACATGAAAACACAAAGAACTGTTTTAAAATGAAATGAATCTTTTATTTTGAAACGCGAATTGCAATTTGAAACACTTTTTTCTGTTGAAGTGTTTTAATTTAAAACACTTACGAAATACTGGTTTTGCAGTGTGTGTACAATAAAATGAAACAAAAAAATAAAAATTCTACATGATTCATTTGATGTTATTAGGTTACTATATCAAATTTTAAATCAACGATCTGTTATGTCATCTTCCATTATTTATTGGCGTAATGTTTTCTTGCATATTCAGTTTCTGTTTAAACAATGCTTGCATCGTTCATCTCACTTTTACCGCGGTCGAGTGTGCATACGGTGGAAAGTGAGCTCGAAAATCGCCTCCTTGAAAACATCGACGCCAATATTTGCAAACACCAAGGTACGCGGAGACTTCACCTAGAACAGAGTGAATCGATTGGCGCGCTTTGCCGGCGAATTTTTTCTCTTATTGAAACTCGCGGCAAACGCTCTATCGAATATACGGCTTTCGTCGCCCTTTTGTATTTGCTACTCCTTCGCAAAATTATGTTTATCATTGAATCCTAATATACGACTTCGATACCCGCCTTTCAGCCACGCAAAAATTCCTGTCGACTTGAAAAGACCCCGGATAGCCAATTCGAAAAGTTTTTTGTACTCTTGATGCAAAAGCGAAAGAATTGACCAGTCGTGGCGCTTTCGTCTAACCATTTTGAATGAAAGAAGGAAGGAAACGAATAGAAAAAAACGACAAAAGGAAACGGTCGTAGAAACGAACACCGCGAATCGGCGCGAAAATAGCTCGGCGGTTAATTTAAAAATAACCGCAGCGAAACTTGCAGCGCTTCGCGAAAAAGAATGCGAAATGCGAACGCGCGCATAAATATTTGGTGTCTGCTCCAGAGAAGAATTGACGCCACGGAGTTTGGATATATAAACGGTTGAAACGTGACTGCATAATAAGTGAGATGCAAAGCGATACGTAAGGGAACTTGGAAATTCAGACGCGGGCGATTGTATAATTCAACGAGAGGCGACGGGCTGCTCGCGTCGATTCGCCCGTTCGACGTTTCAGCCTCTGGTCCGGCCGTGGCCTTCGACGACCGCAAGCCGTCGTTCGTTTCCTGCTTTTGCACTTCGTCTCCCGTCGAGTTCAACCGCTCTTAATCTCAACTACTTCCGGACTTGCAGTTCTCAGTTTCGGCCGCTCGTCGGTCTGTTTCTCATTTGGAAATGCGCTCCGTACGTGATCCATCGACTAAGCGGCGCCACAAGTTCTTGCAGTTGGATTTCGAGAGGAAATAATCGAAAGCGAGGTTGCCAGGTTGCGCCATAATTGCGCCACCCGGCAACGTCACGTAATCGAAAATTTGCGCTGCGAGGAAAATTTGAGACCGCATTTTAATTGTGCACGTGCCGTTGCGACCTCTGTTTACGCCAGGTTATGGTTTCGTTGGGCGGAACCGGTTGAAATCGATCTTATCGGATCGATCTTATCGGATCTTAGCTCGAATCCAGGACCGATTTGGCTCGATCGGGGCGAAACGGATGTTATCATATTTCAGAGGCGCTCGTCTTTGATCAAATCTAGGCCAATCTGATAAACGGTAATCAGATGTAATTAAATCTAATTAACTCTAATAGCGTCTAATTTAATGTAATTTAGCTAAGTCAGCTGCAGCAGGAGTATCTTATCATTCGATGGCACACTTACCAGTCAAATTGTCATCGCGAAATGCAACTCAATCAATGTGTAATGAAACGAAACTTACTTATTGAAGTTAGGCGCGTTTGAACGAATGAAATATCATTTTAATACGTTCTATTCGAGAAAGCAATAAAGTATACGTAAAACGAGTTATTATCAACTGAGACAAACAACGTGTAAAATTACAACGATGGTCGTCAGCAACAAGTTAGCGTCGATAAGCAGTGCAATTTTACAGGCAATTACGTGCATTTACGTTGCGAATGTAAATTTGCAATCTTAACGTTACACTTTGCTTGTTAGAGTCGAAACTTCAATTCGAAAGTTGTATATACATTAAAGATACATACGACATTGTAAAGTATGTCAATATTAATTAAATAGTAGTACTATCAATTGACTGCGATTGCATTGTTAGTCATTAAAAACCATTTCTTTGAAGAAATATAAATTTTTTTTTTATTATTTCAACCAGTGCAAAATCGAGAGATAATTTAGAGAAAAGTTTCGATAAACGTAAGAAGGTTTTCTATTTTTATTTTAAAGATTCAAAAGAATTAAAACTGGAAATGATGTATCTACAGTTGTAAACAGCATAAAAATAGAAATTTGGTCAAAGTGTTTTCACAGTAATAGTGAAACGATCACTGCAAAGGGTGCAATTAAGTTTTTATTGCAGTTACTGTAATATATTTAAAAACTTGTAAACCGTAATGATGATACCGTATATGATGTTATAAATGTTGTATACAATGTTATATGTAATAAATAATTTCACTTTATGTTATATTTATTTTATATTTTACTTGATGGAATTTTATTTTATTTTTCATTGTGTATCATATTTCATGTTAGCTTTCATAAAATCTTTATCCAACGTTTAATTATATATTTTTTAATTTTCAACAAAAAAAATAAATAAATAAATAATAATTTCACTAGCGAAAGAATGCCATATTCAACATTTATGTTCTTAATTTTTTTTACAGTAATTCCGATATTTTGTAGTCAAACTCCACAACCCCGACTTTCAATTTGTTCGTTTTTTCCTCCCCGCAACTCCAATCCAATCGGCAATCCAGCCGATAAACATGCAATCAGATTTGCGCAATCGGTCCGTTTTTCGCATCATTTATTAGAGGCGAGCTGCGCAACGAGATCACGTAGCTGCGCAGTCGGCATCCAACAATCAGCATTAATAACAACGGCAACAATAATTATAATGGGCCGTCTCCTTTAGCTTGAGCTTTTTGTCCCGCGGCCCGGCTGCACTAATAAGAGCGCCGTAGTTGGCGTTGCTTCAATTATCGTCGGCGCACAATTGCCAACCGCTCGAGTTTCCCTGCAAATGTGATTAACTTGCAATCGTGCCTCAGCTTGCGCGCAGCTTTCTCGCAATTGGGGCTCTCGAGGCTCGGGCTCTGCGGCCGCACCTATTTTGCATCCCGAATTGCCGATTGCGCGCCACCTACGGGTAACTAACTTGCCGTGACACACGTGACCCGCGCGCCCGAGCAATTGCGCCCGAGTTACTGCTTTTTCATCGGCCAGCCGGACCGAGGGCCGCCGCTAAATAATCTGTTGCTACCCGCGCTCCCGCCGACAACGACAATTGAACGTTTAATAACATTCATCGCTCGGCCCTCAGAGCGCTCGGCCTCACGGTCTCGCAATAATCAACAATGTTTCATGCCAGCCGAGCGACCCCCGCTGTCGCAGCCTATTTCCCTGCTTTGATGCTCGGTAAAGGGTGCGAATCCGAGGAGACGCTAGATTATTTTTCATCCTAGTTTTCAATGACTAATTTGAGAGCAACTGTTTATCTTAATTATCTGGAGAACCAACAAATCAAACTCACACATTTCATGCGCATAATATAAAAGAAAGAACTTTAAAATTAAAGTCCAGTATTTAATTGTTGACTGTATTGATTTGCAATGTAAAGTTCACGAAATTGTGTCTTTTTTTCAGCATGTAACATTTATTTCAAAGCATTTTGTACATAAATATTACTCATTTAACAATCTTAAATGTTTTTTGTAAAAATACCTGTACTTGACCTGTACTTGAATGATGTATAATCCTTGATACAGTTGATTTTAATTCGTTTTACATTCGCCGATAGTAGCAAAGTATTCAAACGTTATGATATAAAGTAGGCAGATGAAGAACATATCACGAGCGGCAACTGCTTTCGATCTTCTCTACGTCATCAAGATCCTGGCTCCCGGAACTTATGGCGCATAAAATTGCGTGCTCGCCAAAACCGTTCTCTCGTTAATTTTCGACGGTAACTTTTGAAAACGCAATTGAATGAATTTTCGTGAAGTCCGTGCCTCACATTTTACGACGAAAAGCCCATCCCGGCCGTAAAGTTTGACGTCCGACTGTCATAATAGATATTACTGTTTTTTTCGAAATCAATTTTTCGCTATCAGCAATTTCGTGATTTTTTCGCAACTACATTGACGTGTCATGATTTTTATCGGAGTTAAGTTTCGACTACCCTTTTTTTTTATCTCAAAATGTCTGGCAAATAATTGCGACATGTCAATAAAGCGATGACGAGCCAAACTAAACTATTACCTTTCAAAGGATATTTTATAAAACGAAGTTTAATTATTATAACTTTGTTGAAATAGCAATTGATCTGTGAATGAAAACAATTTTCGTTTATTTTGTATTTGATTTTTAATTTATATTATTATTTAAAATTATTATTGTTCATACACTAGTTAGTTAAAATTTTGGTAGTCAATCAAATATTCAGACAGATAAAATTCTAATAATAGTAATTTAGGAGCAGTTTCTTTGGAACAAAAATTAATATATTTAAAAGTTATACACCAATTCACAGATGAATAGGTAGTATTTTTTTTGTTACTTCATAGTTAAAACGTGAATATAAAATTTTCCATGTAGAACTATCTGCACGATTCGAACTTTTGGAAAATTGAAACAAACAATTTTTGTCTTAAATTTTTTTAAAAGCTTGAATTGCGTGGATATTTTCATCTTAAAAACTTCAAGTATATATTGAAAATTGATCTCATTTCTAAATGAACTGCAGCTGTAAGAATTAAAATAATTCAATTACCTTGCTGGTATTGTATTTGGCATTTTCGTTTTAGTGAACGAATTAATGATCGATAAAATCTCGTTAGCTCGGACGACATGAAATATTCATGAAATATTTGTCAGTGTATTTACGTACAATCATAAATACAGTGACGAATCGCGCGCAGCAGTTATTTGAATTCGATGTTATCTTACGGTGCCATTCTTTTGATTTTGAGCGCGCGATATGTAACGACGATAAAAGACAGTCGTAATATTTATGATCGTCAGAAATAATGACTTGCCGAATGTATTAACGATAAAGGGATTGGAACACTGGGCCGGGATTTGGATAATTATGGTTAGATAGAATTCAGAAATTTGCTGGCAAACGGTATTAAAAATCCTTTACAGGGATGAATTTTTATGGCAACTTTAAATAAAGTTGGTCAAATATACGACGGTGTTCGAAAGTTACCAAACATTTGCGGGAGTACAAAAATTATATAAACTTTTTAATTGCACAAGTTTATCGAAATAAAAAGAATGAAGAATTTTTATAGAATTTCCGCTATAAGTTAATATACTTTGTGATTAAGAAAAATAATTTACAATTAGACTTTTACAAGGTTAAAGAATTGTTGAATTTGTGAGTTATGAAAGTGTAAAATGTAAAACAGTTTGTGTGAAATGACTAGAATTATGTGTTTGAATTCAGAGCTTCTTTTTCTTTGACTTCAAATATTTTTAACAGTGTACGTGTTTCACAACCTGCTTAATATGCTATAATGTATAAATATTCTTTTGAACCAAAACGATATTTTTTGAAGTTATGCTGTGGAAAGCCCATGTATTCTTACATATGAAATTTATAGGATACTGAAAATTTTCAATTCATACAACTTATCAAAGGATTTTATAACAAAAGATTGACAATTAAAACATTTTCGGTTATTCCTTATCTTTATATCAAAATGTTACATGTTGCATATAGATCACTAAATGAACACTTAAAACAGGATGCAGACAAAAACAAACGTAATGGATGGACGAATGCTGAGATCGACTAAAGTTTCATTTTCTGCCGTACTTTTATCTCGACATCGAAAACTAATTTCCTGTGCTTTGCAAATCAATATTCTCAATAATTCAGAAAGCACGGCATCAATCTAGAAAAAAATCCACTTCTTTATTGTAAAAACAAGCGTTCGTTAAGTGTCTTTGCAAAAACGTTAAAATCATACTTTTTCCATTCCAGCGTTGTCAGTGCAACACTTGTTTAAAAAAGCTTTCTGAGTATATGTTTTTCAGATTAGACAGATTTATAGAAATCTCTTACGGTGCTCAATTGAACTTAAACAGTCATGATCCTAAGGTCTAATTTTACGATGTAATAATTTTACAATTGGAAATAGAGACTTTAAATTACAACAAAAAATATATTACCTTAATTCAAATTCCAGACTTGTTCCCGTTTCAAAAGTTTTCGAATTCTCTACCCACTTGGACGTTAAAAATATTTTCTCCTGCATTTTTCTCGGTGCTGACCGTTCACTTTCATTCAAATTAAATTCACTGCGCAGTCGACACAGAAAAATAAATTCCGTTCCGTTGCCAATGAACAAAATATTGAAAAACAAATCAAAACGGATTGCCGAGAACGGGCCACGCAATATCGAGCCGTCGTCGCGGATTATCCGGCAAACCGTTTGGATCATTGTAATTAAACACGAGATGGAAAACGCGACACGTTGTTGGACGACTTTCACACAAACGCGTCACTGCTTCCGAGCCCCGAGTGCGAAACTAGTAGGCAAAGTTGCCGGCAATTTTCTCCACTGCCGGGAATATTTTATGATAATTCGCAACATAAAAGTCACTCCGGCCGTTAAAACGAAATAGCCCGCAACTGTAAAGTACGCGTAAAAACAATTTAGAAATCATCTCGCGGGGTTCGGAGTGTGAGAGGAGGGGGGGGCGCCGCCAAAGCAGGTTAGCCCTTCCGAGCTGGAATTTGAATAAGAATGGAAATGAATACTAATCGGGCGTGTTTAAAGATTAGCCAAATATAATGAAGAAGAATCAAGGATCGAGGAAGTAGCGTTTATATGGACAGATAACGGTTGCGAGTAAGTCCGCACGTACACGGCAAATCCCGTCGCAGGTTTATCCAGTCTGTTTATGGGATCTCATAACCCGAGATACGAAACTGTCATGGCGTGATTTACACCGAGGTATTACGGCCCGCGCCGTTCATACGTCACCTGCAGATTCCTCGGGTGTCACTCGCTCCGCGAACCGCCCCCTTTCCCTCCGTCTTACACCCTCAAAGCTTATATTTATCTTGTTGTACTCGACCATCGCTTATTTCGAGATTACTACTTCTCGGCGTTGCACAACCAAGCCGCTTTTTATCGAGAAAATGCTTTCGTCTATCTGTCGGCCACTCGTATTTCAAGCGTGCTAATTTCTTTTAGAATTTTTGTTGAATGTTTGATACACGAACGGTCTTGAGGTAACACCGTTATGTATAAAAATTCGGTATTACTGGCAGTGTCCTAGACTTTAAGAATTTCTCAAAGATGAAGTTTCTAATTTGATTTTACCGTATTCAGCCAAAGAATTTTTAACAGATGAATCTGTAACTGAATCCTTGTTCCGTTCTAGCAAAAAGTTTAATTAATACTATTTAATATATCATTGCAGTTGAAGAAGAATAAAATTCATCAGTTTAAGTGTAGTGCTATCCAAACTTATCTATGAAGCAAATTTTCTTTGCTAGAAAACCTACAAAAGATAGAAAGGGTGAAAGAGAAAGAAGAAGAGAAGAAAAACAGCCGAACAACGATAACGTGAAATTGATTACAACCGCGCTTTGAACATGTTTGCAAGCAAGCTTTGTACGAAAATACTGAATTTCATTCGATCAGCCTTCAAGCTTGGCTTAACGTCTTCGAGGATTATCGAAAGTTTAGAATACGCGAAATTGCTTGCCATTATTGTCGAGCAAATAATACATCGTTTCTTTTGTCCACGGTCGAATTCGCATATCGATTGTCAGAAATTAATGTATACGTCGAGCCGCAACAAAAGCACCGTTCGTTTGTTCTAAACACTTACCACAATTAATCTCTGTTGTTAGCTGACCTAATCTTCGTCCTCTTTTCGTAATGGATTTTCCGTACGACTGTACATTCAACTGGGACATTCCTCGCGAAAAGTCCGTGATTCAATTTATTGGCAATTTTCATAATGAATTATCAAAATCATTCTTATCTTTGAAAGGCCTTGTTATCTTTGCGGATCAGCGATATTTGAAATACTTTTATTATTTAAATTTCAGCTATTAATTGCTCGTAAAGTAATTTCCTGCAAACATGCAGACTTTCGCACAAACAATCACGAAATCGAGATAAAAAAGGACCACGGACGCAAAACTGCAGAATTTATTATTTTGAGGTTGTTTCAAGTTTTGCGCTTATTCAACAACTTTTTCATGAGAATAGAATTTCGATTACTTCACTTGAAGTTACTTAATTGGCCGTTTTATAATGCGAGCGCGTTACGCGGTTGAAATTGCAGTGTTGATAGTGTCATTCATACCATTATACAAGAATTGCTTGAATTACTTTTTACTTAGATTTTTCTTGTTTCACTTGCGAATTAGTTTAGATAAATTAAGTAAATATATGAAAAAGGCATTGCGAAAGCTCTTTAAATGGATTTTAAAATATCGAATATGAAAAATTTAAAATATTAATAATTAAATTACGTGACTATATTTTCGATTCAATATATTATAATAATAATTTTTATATAATATAAAATAAAAATTCTTAATAAAAAAGCTTATTTTTTAATTTGTGCATTGTGTGATTGAATTGTCTATAATTTAGAAATAATGCAAACGCGAATTGGTCGAGCGATAGATTGCAAAGAAAATAAAACGAAATATCACTGTATTATGTATGTACGTACGAGACGGAGGTAATATCCGATACATTATGGATTTGCAGTTAACCGTTTGAAATCCGTACCTTTATATCCCATTGTTCCACTAGTCTGATTGCTCTAAAGAATAGAGATATTCGCTTCATTATCTTTATATTATTGATTTCAAATCCATTGTTTTAATTCCCTGTCTATGCATACTATATCATTATTATGAATAATACAAATCAGACCTCAGGCGCTGGGGATAAAAAGTGTGAGATTGGCGTGATACCAGCGGTGTTGGGAGTTTTGGACGGAGGAGAATTAAACGTTATGGATCAGTCAATAATTATATGTAATTAAAAACAATTGAATGTTCCTACAACGAAAAGCATTCCAACTATCAAAAAAAAAAAAAAAACAAACTTTCAATAAATTGTGTATCAATTACAATATTGCAAAATTACCAATATTTTCAATTTAGAATAATTGAATTCAAAGAATCAAATCAAATAAACGAAAATATTTTACACATTTAATTTTTTGTTCAGTTAAATTTTAAATTGACCAATATTCAATTAATTAATGATCAAAATCAATTAATGAATTAAAAGTCAGAAAAGACAATAATTGATTTTCCAAGTTGAGTTTTGAAAGTATCAAAATAAATGTCAATTTAAAAGTTTTATAGCAAGAAAAAAAATAAACACAAACAAAATTAATATCTTTCTTTGAGCGAGTGAAAAAGTTGACATTTTCAGAACAAAACGTCGCAACGTGATTTATTTTTTGATGAAGTTAACACACAGATGGTCTTGTAATATATTGGCAAGGCGCGATGAATGAGCCAAGCTCCCAGCAGATCGCCAGCACTTAATATCAATAGTCGGTGGATAAAAAACTATCCTAAACTCCCTTAATGAATAAATTTACTGCGCCTGATGAGACTCGAAAATAGCAGACCTCTGCCGGCGAAACGTCCGAACTACTGTATCATGGGGTTTCAATGAATTTGTTTAATATACAATTTGTTATCATAACAGCAACATTAATTCACTCTGGGCGTGGCGAATTGTTTGAAAAGTTTCAAAACGAAAAAGCAATTAAATCAAAATCTCGCGAGGTAACGCCATTTTCGAGTCCAGTCGAAAAATTCAAGTCGTCCTTTCATTTTGCATTTCATTTTATTTTGTTTTTGACTTTTTTTTTTTCGTAAAAACAAATTTTTAATCAAATTTTGATGAATTCCATCGGGAAAAATTGTACAAAAATGTTCCATTTTCAATATAAAAATGAAAGGAATTGTAAACTGAAGAGAAATGGAGGAGATGAAAAGAAGAAATGCGAAAAAAATCGCGTTACAGTCAACTCTGCCGAAATATTTCGCTAAATGAAATAAATACGGTTAAAAAGGGGAAAAGAGATATTCACTTAAGTTCACTTTATTTTTTTTTTTTTTTTTTTTTGCGTCCACCGAAGAAGCATTCCGATTCAATGCACGTGAAATATTCCGTGCGGTCTGATTGATAGTACAGATGTAACGCTAATTCCGATCTATGGAATCAATTTGGTTTTAAATATCGAATGTAATCAAATTAATCGGTTAGCTGTAAAATTTCACAAACGCCGGGCCAAAAATGATCATACAATTACAACCAATGCACAAAAATTGGACGAAATTAAAAACAACGGCCGCTTCAGCTAAATTGCGTTTCAACTACGTTTCTTATCGTATCGCTCATGGTTTTGTCCATTAATCGATTTCGTTAATCCCGGCTGTACTTTTAATAATGAGCCCCTGAAACATTATTTGCTGTTTATTTGAAAATACAAAAATAAGCTTTTAACACGATCGATCTCCAAACGCGTAAGTTAAGTGGATGATACAAACCGACTTAATCGAATATACGTGATTCGCTAACAGTCGATTTTTGTTCACTTTCTTCTTTCTCTTCCTCGCCAGACCGGTAAGAAGCGACATCAAATTGTCGCAAGAAAATGTTCATTTCCATTGGTGCATTTTCATCATTTCCATCTGTGTATTTTCATCATTTCCATCGATGGTAAGGACGGCACGTTACGCGCGGAGATTCGCGTTGAACGTCACGTTCGTATTGGCTGCGCGAACGGCCACTCGAGCGTGAAATAGAGAAGAAGCGGCGGGGCTCAAAAGGAAGCTTATTTTCAAACGATCGCGAAGCGTTTTTCATAGAAGGTTGGGCGGTGAGGGGAAGGGGGGGGGGACGATCGCGTTTCATCCGACCGCGGTGTCGGTGAAAAATGATCAATCACTCATGTGAATTCGTTATCCCGGGCTCACTCCGCCGGCACATACGTGTCATTTGTTTCCGCGGCAATATCGTAACTCGCGACTTGAGATTTTTCGCGCGCGCGCGAAATTCTTCATGCATTATAAATATTTCCCGATTTTTCGACGCCTCCCACCCCTCCCGAGCGATCCGGCAACATTTGTCGGGAAATTTGCCGGGTGATTTGTCATTCCGGCCGTTACGGTAAATTAATCGGAAATTGCGCGCGGACGGTTTTCGATTAGTTTTAATCATTTTCAACGAAGCCCGGCGACGATTGCGAGTTCATTACGCCAGATAAGTATAACGCCGATCGCGGTTTCGCAATCACCGATTCAAGCCGAATATCGTTTCCTTTTTTCACGTTCACAATGAAATCATTTTCGTTGATGTCGGTGGTAAACATATTCGCACGGTGTGAATTATTTAACGGTATTAATTAACGGCGTTGAAACGTTGCTTTTATCAATGCTAATTGTGTCATTTTGCGTCAAACGTCATTATTTTTGACGCGCAAATGATAGTTCATGCCGAATGATATTTCAAACGCGTGTCAACGAAATGAAAATGAGTGCGGTGGCGGGCGCGCTAAATGATATTTATTGAGAACCATGGATCATTTTTCATAAGCTACATAATGTTTTGTTCGTCTATTAAACTTGCGTTGTAAAAAAAGCGTTTTAATATTTTCAGGTTTTTTTCAAATTTATGGACTATGTGCCGTATTAAATGACATAAAAAATATAATATTTAATATTTTAATTTAAATCATGGTAAAATGTTTAATTTAGCGTCAAAGTCGAAACACTAAATTTTTGGTTTTGTTGTAAAATGTGTGTGCCTTCGATTCCTCGTAACCAAAGGGTTAGTAGGCAATAACAGTTGGGGGAAAAAATTAACTTGACTATAAACAGCTGCACAAACATGAATATTCAAATTTATTAACAGGGAAACGACGGATTGTACATTATTGTGCCATAACCTCTCTCTTTCTCTCTCCCTTCAGCGCAACGTTCATCAGTTCTACCTGACTTTGTTCCTTCGTTTGGTCCGTCGTTCTCGTGTTAAATAATTAATACGGCCCACCTACGGATATAATCGCTGAAAATTTCCAGCGCGATCTTTCACGGCGGATTAATTAGTATTCAAATATTCCGTCGAATCAAAATTGTAAATGTCGGCAAAACGCTCGCGCCGTAAATTGTTTATCGCTTTACTTTCGGCATTTGCAATTGCAATAAGACGCGAGCTTCGGCACTCGTCAAGGCCGACTTTCACCGAAACAATGCGTCGATCTCGACTTTATCGGACCGCGCTTCAGGTGAAGAGGTCACGATCCCGCATTTTCCCGAGCGTCGCTTGTTTACGACCCCGACGGAGCTTAATATTGAAAAATTATCCATCGATAGATTGAGCTGTCGACAAGTTGTCTCGTGAATAATGAAAAATGCTCGCGAGCCATTGTCTCCCGATGATATTAAATAAACATTGCGACAGACAATGCGCCGCCCGCCTGTTGTCTTCGAATCTGACCTTGACTTATAATTTATTTCGCGAGGTTCTACTGCCGCGAGGCACAATCGCAAACTTTTACTCCATTCGGTTCCGATGACCTCTCTGTTGATATAATACATTGCGAGGTATGAAAAAAATGAAATAAAGAGAAAAATAAGGGAACATGAGAAGACGAAAGTGTAAAAATAGCAAACGCAATGTGCCGATGCATTAGGCTCGATGGGTGGGGGAGTAACGGGGGGGGGGGGGGTAGCGGCGAGAAGAGTCACGTGGTGACTAAGGAACCCCGCCTCGGCCGTTAGGATGAAATGCGATAACAATGCCCGCGAGACCTGTGCCCGTTTCGCAAACTTCATTTTGTTCCGTCGCCCACGAGTTCGCTTAACATAATGCAGTGACGTGAGTAAAGGCGGGTAACAATTATTAGCCATTGTCCCTACTGAGCAACCCAGGGGAACGAATTATTCTGACGCCCTTGTGCTATGAAAACGAAAAGTACCCCGAGAGAAACGACGCGCGCCAGGGCGAAAGTCACAGAACGGGATTCGAAGAGAGTACCCCCCTTCTCTTCGACCCTAGAAGAGTGCCACTAATAAAACATTAAAGTAATGTGAAATTCGGAACCCGCGGTTCGCCTGGTTGTAACGAGAAACTTGATAACTGAAACGTATCTTTAAATTGATACATAATTTAATTAAGTTGATATTGAATCGTTGAACTCAACCACAAAAAGGCTAAAATTTTATTAAAATAAAGCGAATAAAACGCGATGCTAGGCTAGGAGCTGTAATCTAAAGTGTCCAGACAACAATGGCGCGAAATTTGAAAAATCACCCGGTATTGCTATTATGGACTAATTTCGTAAAATTCGATATTTATTGTCCATTTATAATGTTTAAAGTAACTTTTAAAATATAAACCGTAGGAACAATTTCGATAAAAAAAACTTGAATATTATTTTATTGATATGGAAATATGTAACTATTGTTACAGTTAATTTAAATTATTGGAATGTAAGAGCTGAGTTGCGAATTTGTACAAATAGTATATTTGCATTATTGAAACGTTAATTTAGCGTTAAATCATCTTAATTTTGACATTACTATATTTTTAAATCATTTTAATTTTGACATTAGAACATTTTTCAACTACCATCAAGCACTAAAATAAAGATAATGGAAATCATTTCATTTTGAGGAAATCATTTTATCTAGTGGTAGAAATGGCTCAGCTGAAACCCCAACACTTTTAGTCCGTCCGTGTATCGAATTATACGCAAAACTAATCAGAGACAATAGCGCGTCGAACGTACACATTGATATTTTATACACACAATTCAATAAGTATGCAAGAATTAGTGCATAACATAATTCGTACACAAAGCGACATCCAATATGTGCATAGTTAATCTATGCACACAGTCTGACATTTACACGCAAATTTATACACAGCATTATTTGTAGCACAACGATTTTCAACGTACACACAAATTTGGGTACGGCATTAACTGCGTGAAAGTCACTTTGCAAAATATACGCAGCTTTTATGCACTTACATGTCAGTATGGCTGACTTACACTTGCGTTAAGTCGATTAGGATGAACGAACAACAAATGTTGTGGCGGGAGATCATTTTTTCGATATTAAAAGAGATTAATACTTTGGTAGAATTCGATCAACATTTTTTCGTAAAAAAAAAAAACGTATATTTGATGAGGAAAATTGTAATTGCCGGAAGTGAACTCGTTTCCTTTTCTCGAAAAAATTTGTTTATTCTCATTCGTATAACATTTTATTAGTTCGTCAGAATAGAATTTTTCTTTTTTTAAATGAAATAAAAAAATATCTGTTTTAGCACATTTGGGATACATTCATATAAAAAGTATTTTTAGCATTCAATTCTGTTGTATAAAGTAATGAACTTTTACATTCCAAAGATAACATTTCACAGATTTGCTTCAATGAATTTTTAATTTCAATGAAAAATTATCCTCGACTGTAACATTAGTGTACGAAATAGAACTGCATATTTGCGTCAAATGGATCATGTTTTTGAGTGAACAACGAGGAACCGTTATAAAGTAGAATAATCAGTCACACTGATTGCTCGTCACGCAAATCTGTAGCTCGGTGTAAAGTGCACTCTTCTTCATTGCGGAATAATATTAGTTCGAATGCAGGCCGCACCTGCGCGCAGTAGCAAAATTAGTAATAAATCTTCGCCTTTGTAATACGCCCGTCCCCAAATCAGGAGCCGGTTCGAGGGAGCTCGGGCCGCGTGTGTTAGTTTACGGGGATGCGTCGTACGATGGGTGATCGGAGGGGGGTGGAGGGAACAGGGGGTCTCAACAGACGCCTCGCAAGGGAAGCAAGCGGTCAGGCGCGTGTGACATGGAAAATTGTATCAGTGTCACAAGGCGCATCCATTTTTTTGTTACCGTGAAACGAGGGGCTGATTTATCGATCATTCGTTGACGTTGAATTTGATCTTATTCGTCATGGTATTCCTTGACGTCAATTACGCGTGAGGAATGTTTTTGCCACGACGGTTTTGCGTATTCAAGCTCACGGAATGAATTTCGATTGATTTCTTTATATTTGTTGCTCTCTGATAATACTTTAATTCTTAATTCGTAAAACTCTCTTTTCAGTTACAAAAGAATTAAGTTTGTTGAAGTTTACGTAAAAAAACTTAAATAACTTTGCCGTTTTGGCCAGAAATTTTGTTAGGTCAACAAAGTTAAGAAACTGAATTTATATAATAAGGTTTTCGATAAAAAAAAAAAACAGTATTGATTATTATTGGCAATGACATAATTGAATGAAACTGCGACAGGGCTTTTATGTGATTCGGATAAGTATTAATTCCGTTAGAAATTTACTGATTAAACGTGGTCGAATTCAACGACAGTCACGATTAGCATTCGTCGTCGAAGGATTATTCGTATTCTTCCGACTGAAAGTCTAAAAGTATAACTGAAATTAAACCTTATATCAACGTTGAAGAGAAGTTTGAGTCAATATCGAATATATGAATATTCTATTGAACGTAAATTAATTAACTTTGCAAAGTCGGTGTAAATTCAACCTTACTTCATTCTTACACTTTTACATAATGTTTTATCAGCAAACATATGTTAACAATATAATTATTAATATTTTATTGAAAAAATAATGAAAAGAATGTAATTAAAAACAAGATGTTTATGATGTAAGTTGAATTGACGTTAGTTTAATGTTTTTATTACCAAATTTTATAAAAATTGATTCTATATTACTCAAATTCAAATTCAACGAAAATGTAACGTAGTTTTATCGTTCCGTCGAAGTTATCTAAAAAAGAGTATCGCTACCAGTAATAAATCCAAGATTATTACATATTTATTGACAGATTTGATGTTTATTCAATGTTAAAAATACAGGATCGTTCCATTAAATAAAATGACACATACGAAAATTTCCGACAAAATATGAAAAACAATTTTGGAAAGCCATTGCCGAGGAATGTTGCTTGCCAGCGAAACCTTTTATTTTTCGTCGCAGGATCGGCTTAAAAGTATTAAAGTATCAAAATTAAGGTATTATACATTTTTTTATTGAATGTCAAACGCACGCAGTAACTTGATCCAAGAAAGGAAGAAAAAAGTATTAGCTGTTTGTACGATGAAAATGTTAAATTGTTACCCAAAACTCGGTCTTTTTAAAGCCACCTAATATAATTTTACTATTATTTTAATTGAGTATCAAAAAAATATTTACCTCCAATTTTCGCAATGAAAAAATCAACTTTGCCTTTGATCTGTTCTGTAATCAAGAGCTCCGGCGTAACTTTGTTTTTCTACGACTGGATTGAACGTACGTTAAATAAAAGCACTAAATAGAATTACTCAATTTTAATTGAAACCTACCAGGATCATTTGGAGCGGAGCACTTTTATTTCACTAAATAATTTTCCCTAAGTTGATTAGGCAAAGCGCATATGTGACTCAAATAAATTTCATTTAACGTTATAAATAAACGCCTAAATACTTTTACCGAAATCAACGTTGCCATCGAATAAATATGTCTTTCGTCAACTTTTCATTTAACTTTAATAATTTACCAGCCTGTTTACGAAATATGCTACTCAATCAAACATTTGCGTGACCCTGAATCAGCAAACGCAAACTCACAGAATCTGCAATTTCTACGCAAAGCATAAATTTTCAAGCCCGAAGAAACAAAGCAAGGGCGAAAGGGGGAAAGAAGAGAATAAAAACATGCTGGTCTCCGCTGCATCTTTAATATTCAATTTGAGTTTCGGGTCAAAAATAATTGCGCGGCGTAAAAAAAGACCTTAACCATCCATAAAATATTCTGGCTCGTCCAAAGCCGAGGCCAAATAATCCCAAACTAAATTATCAGCCGAATTATATTCCCGGCACTTGAATTCACGGTGGCCTTTCTCCCGTAATAAAATAAAGCGCCCCTTGCTAAAAGCAACGAACTTTGATCCTCCGGAGAATCGAATTGAAGATATAGGTAAGCCGCTGGGTTGTGACGCGCACATCTATCTTCGCGCTTATGAATTCAGTTGGCCGTCCAGAACAACCCTTGAAGGCAACCAGCAAAAAACGATGACAAAAAATGAGTAAATAAAAACAAGGAAATAAATACGATCGCCGTTCCGATTTAGCACTGGCAACGAGACACTTGGAGTGATAATATTAATGGAGCCAATAATATTGTTTTAAATAGAAGTACTGAATTTATAAGCAAGATAACTAAGCAATCCATTCTTATTATCATTATCAGATATAAATAAAGGTACTGAATCGATAATATATATTGTTCAAAGAAATAAAAACCAAAATTCCATATTTCCATTTAGACAGCAGAATTGATTGTTGAAAATATTATGACAAAATTTATTAAATTGAGAATACTGTTGTTAATTTATTACTCTATATGTTAATTAAGTACTTAATTAATTATAAGCTATTAATTTTAAGAAGTGGATCGAATTGTTAAATTGCGATTAAAATCACAGTACAAAATTAATTTAAATTAAACTTTTGTTGACGAATTTCGATTACGCGGTATATACAGTTTTGTGATTCATTTTTGTCGAAATAACAATTATTGTACAAAGTTTTCCTTACGTATATGAAATTCGACATTCTTTGCGTCTGGTTCAATTAAACGTTATCGAAAGTATTTCAATTAAAACAAGTCTTGAAATTAAACTCTGATAATGAAAATTGAATTATGGTGAAAATAGTCGGAAAAGTATTGCAGAACAATACGAAGTTCTCTACTGCTATAAATAAGGTTATCTTATATTTAATTGAAAATCGAGACGATTTAATGAGCAAGAAGTTACTGATCAATAACCTGCAATGAAATTTCAATTTCCGTATCAAATCATCATCATGTCGTAAAACAACTGTAAATAATTGTGGTGTCACCTTGTGGGCAGTTGAAATTCCATCCATTCAAAGAGAATAAAGAACTTTCGGTACGTGCAATTCAAACTACGACTTTTAATTTTCGTGGAATTCTGAAGTATGGCAATTGTCTTCGTCGACTAAAAAATTTGTTTTCCTTGACAGCGTGAGATATTCTAATTTCTTAGTAAACTCGTAACTCTTAAGAAGTCTATTAAAAAACAATCTTAAAAAAAAAAAATAGAATCAGCTGGAAGATGAACAAGAACAGCAAATTTTTTACCAAAAATCGTCACACAAAATAAGAGCAACGATCACGAGAACGCGACGACATCACGAGATGAGGAGAGGAACAACCGCAAACAACGAGCCAGGAAAACACGAAAGTTATTATTATTTGATGCAGGCTTGTTCGAAGCAGCCATTTTTCTACGAGACTTGCCTGACATACGGCGCGCGTATCAGCCTTAAGGACCGTTTTCGCTTGCCCAAGGCGCTCGTTTTTCCCGACGCACAAAATTCCGAAGAGCCCTTAGCACGGTGCTAAGTTGCCGGCGTTTCGACCCCGTCCCCCCGGTCCCAGAAGTAACGTTAGACGCATGACGAATGTCTGGATATTCCGCAGAACGCCGCGTCCTCATTCATATTCATATTCCAGCTTATATTCGTATTCGGATGTGCTTCCGCGCTTCGTTTGTGTTTCTCAAATTTATACAAAGACGCGCGTATAATTTATAAGCCGCGTTAGGTGGTGGGGACAACACCCTCCCCCCTTCCAATTCATCCGATTTTGCTCGTCCAAGTGAACTACTGTGACGTTGTTCAAAGCTCGATATATATACAATTTCTCACTTCGTACATTTGACCTGCAAACACTTTTCTCGACCTTTTTATCCAAAACTTGTTTAGTTCGTTAATAAGGCGGTCAATACTTTAACACGTTAAACAAAGCAGTCATTAGTTGACAACAGCAAAGGTGCTGTTGCGTTTGCGCTCTACAACTGTTGTCGCGACAATCTATTTTTCTCAATGAATTCGAGTGAATTTATCGACGTTAATCAGCGGAGAAAAAGTTGGCGATGACAGGCGAAGTATAATTGAAACTGCGAAATTGATTAAAAGTTTCGCCGATTTAATTTTCAATTGGCGCCTTATGAAATTCGCCTCGATAGGTTTTATCGGCCGCGTTTACGTACAAACGACTTTGTCGTGAAATTTATTGTTTGATTGGAAAAGTGCGCTTTAAGACCCGCGAACTTGACGACCATTTCCGCTGCAGCGCGTAACGCTTTGCACCATTTTTTGCGCACCCCCCCCCCCCTTTAGTTTCATTAATTTCTCCTTTCGCCGTGCACGCTTCGAAACAAAAATTGCTATCGAATTTCCATCCCAACGAAATTACACGTTATTTGTATAATTCGACGTACAATTATGGAAGTTACTAACCGCTACATTACATTTGATATATTTGACGGGGAATTGACACACCTATAACTGATCCTACGCGAACAAGGTCCGCGGGATGATATTAATATAGAAAACTGTGCATTATATTTGCGGAGCGGCGCGAATCGATACTCGTTATTGTGCGCGTTAACGTCCACGCGAATTAAAATTGGAGCGACTTCGCGTGTCTGGATTGCGCACGAAATTCAAACGCGCGAAGAGGTGAAAAGCACCGAAGACTCGAGTCACCGGAGGCCGCAATAATGATTTTATTAGGTCAGTTAAGGAACAGTAAAAAAAGTCCGATCCATTAAGTGACCCGGCCACTTGAATTATAACCGCTGTTTAATACAGTCATACAGGCGCTGGGCGTATCAGCGAGCTCTGCCGAGACTTTTAACGGCGTCCGCCATAAAGGTATTTTCTGAATTTACCACCGCAGACGTACTCGACTGTATAAATATTTCAACGAGATTTCATTTCTTCGCGTTGTATATGCTCCCGAAAACGCGGCCGTAAAAATTATTAGCTGCACTTCGCGAGCGCAATTTATCATTGAATTGTTTCGAAAACCATCGACCGATTGCTAATCAACGCGTTTCGATGATAAAAAAAAAAGAGATTGATGACAGATTAACGAAATTTCCACGCTATAAAATTCCAGGGCCGTGGAAGGAAGTATTAAACGGAAAATGTATGGAAAAAAGGGGCAGGGAAACGAGAATTGAACTTTGCGTGATGGAATTTCGTCGTCATTTAAATAACGAATGTCCTGTTGTCGCTCATTTAATTATATGCACGTTTGATTAATTTCAGTGTAAACGTTGATGAAAAGCGTGAACAGAAAAGTCGCTTGTTTTCGCTTCGTTTTATCGTTATTATTTAACAGCGGCTGCCGCGGTCTTCCCGGCCGCGTGCGCACACGCAGACACACACGAACCGAACGTAGTTTTTGCGTTTCGTTATTATTGCACGGCATAATCCTATCCGCGACTGCGTCGTATAAAATTGCGCCATGATATAACAAAATCGAGCGTGCAAAAGATCTTAAACTTGGCCATTAATTCTTTTTCGTTTTTATCTCGAGTTGCACGTATATACGAAAATAACTTGGGAAACACCGCGCCAGAATTCAAGCGAAATGGTTTATGAAAGAATGAGAGGAAATAAAGAATATCGGGCGTAAGGTCTTGCGGCGTTGCCGAGTCAAATATTTACTTAAGCAAGCATCGAAACATCAAAGGAATATTTTGAGGCAATTTGCGTCGAAATCATTGACATTATTTAGTGAAACAAACGTCGTCGCGCGATAAACGTCGGTTATTTACTTGCCGTTTGCGGCTTAAAACGGTCGACGGGTCTTGAGGCAAAAAATAACTTGACGGAAATCAGAAAGTCACCGTCTGGAAATCAGGGCTTTATTGAAAAACGTTTTTAAAAGTTTACCAACTTGGTGACATACTATTTCCAGAAATCTGATTTCTAATTTCCAAGTGCCGAAAAAGATTGACCTCGTTTTAGGTGTTCAATGTCTGATAATTACATGAAAAAAGAAATACAAATCTTGAAAAATCGACTTCTTGATTTTCGAGAGTTATGATAGGAAACGTTACTATTTAATTCTCATATTTTGTAGGCTCGCAAATAAATATACCTGAAATGTAAGGACTTCACTATTGAATTTGCGCCCTACGCGTGAATTAATCAATAAAGTATCATCTTTAACCTAATGCCTGACCTACATTAATCGCTCGCAACTCATCCCGCGTACAATATTCCAATTAATTATTCTCATCATAGCACCCAAGTATGTTCAACTAAACAGATTTCATATCTGGAATGCGCGGTGCATCCTGTTTTCTGAGCAATTGAAGAACAAGCGTTACACGAAGCTGACCCCCCGCATGACGCAAATCGATGCAAAATACAGCTTATCAATGGGCGTCGGTTAATCGGCAATGCTCATGCTAAAGGCATTGCGACTAATTTCGGGGAGCTGCGCAAGCAGTGCAGAAACATTTCGCTTTGTGCGCTAATGCATACGGGACGACGCAAGACGGATATCGGGGCTAAATATTTGAACAATTTCGGGTCGCATAGTTGCATAATTGTATTAAAATAACGCCAGTTCAATTAGGCGGTCATCCAAACGAGCAATGCGCGCGTCTGTCGTTTCTCGGCACGATCGATTCATAAATATATTTAAAAAAATCAAATTTCGAATATATTTTTGTGTACAGCTTTTATATTATTGCGCAATAACATTGCTTGTAAAATGCAAGATTGTACAAAAATAGAAACATTATAATTTCAATTTATTTTCATGTAACAATAATATTCGTGAGGTATTAAAAAAAAAACGTTTGTCCCGCTAGTGCAGTTTTAAATTCGTAAGAAAGAAAATATTATTAACTTGTAGCAATCAGAAATTGTATAAATATTACAACCATATCATGTTTTTCTGTGTAAACAAATGTTTTATCGTTAAGGGCATCGATGCAGTTTGATAATCCAAATGAATAAAAGTTATGATTATTATTGGATTTCGATGAGTTCAATATTTGTATTCTTTTTTTTTTTTGATAAATATATTTTAAATTGAGAAAGTGTTATGAATATAAACAACACCGAGTTATGACCATATGCATGTAAGGCAACGCACGGAAGAAATCCTAATTATCTTACATAATCAGATAATATAAATTTAAGTAAATTACTTTATTAAAATGATTTTATTAAAATTTGTATAAATATATTTGTATCAAGAAATACAAATTTAAAACAATACATAACCAATCTCCAATAGTTAATCTTATGGACATATTAGTATCGAAAAATAATTCATAATTCGATTATCGAAGTCGGAACAATAAGTTTTCATTCTGTGCGATGTTTTTTTATTTATGACCATGGTCTATATTTACCGCGACGGTGGACCCTTTAGCAAATTTCATTTCAGATCCTCGAAACGGTATTTCGAGATCGCGGCGTGGTTAAAATTCTAGATTATTACAAGGATTTCCAAACAAGACGTAGCAAGAACGTGTGCAAACATTGAGCGAGGATATTAGTGCGTTAATGTCAATGCCGCAAACGCAATTCTTGGACGGTGGCCCCGATATCTGGCGCGCACGAAATATGCCGGAGGCTGTGTTTGCGCGAGCGGTCTAGGTGGCAGATACGCCATGGTACGTCCGAGTTAATAATACGCGCCGCGATACCGACGGAATATACATACGGGACGTGTGTAAGCGTCGCCATTTGAAATCACTGACCACGTAGCCACGTACGCCACACGCCGGCCAATCGCGTTCCGGCCTCGCGCCCTCGCGACCTCTACCTTATGTACACGCGCCCCACCGAATTACGCGTGCTCGTTATATTACACACACGTATTCGCGCACACAAACGCCGACGATAATTAGCTCGCTTTTACGGCCTTCGTTTGCGCTAATTTCGCGCCAAGATTCGATGAGATAAACGACAAGGAATTGCAGCCAGAGCCGATAAAGCTCGGCGGACGATCGCAAATTTCAATAATCGACGGTGCGGCTATTCGGTCGCGATTGCGGCTCGAAACTGATATCGGTATAAAGCAGGATGCGTGATCGGGCTATCCCACAAACCGTGTTATTACACTGATAAAGTGGAATTATCAAATGTACAACCAGCGGAAAACGGTCGATGTCTTTTTCATCACGGAATTTTAACATTGAAAAATTCGTACTTGAATTCGTCGTCACGTCTTCCACAACATATGACAGAAAGCTTCCTATACTTTATCGTTTATTTTTTTTTAATTTCGAGTGCAACAAATTAAAAACGAAAACTGGATTTTGAACAAATTTGATTTACACACGGATTGCTTGATAACAAAACTTGACGCACGAGTATTTATTATGTTTGTAAAATATCAGCCACTGGCCATTCAAAGGTCGTACGAATCTACGATCTTCAACGAACAAATCATAAATACATGTTTATAAAACGTTACCCAAAACTTTACATTCTGTCATGGTATTCTCGCCGGTAATCAGGTAAGCAACGTTGCTACTTTTTCAAACCGAGTTCCGCAGTGCGACGGCCTTGTGTTCTCGCGCGGCTAAACTTTCCGCCGCGTCGTGTAATTTTTATTAAAACGCGACGGACTTTTTACCGCGCACGTGCGTCCCTGTTTTGAATAATTTATTTAAAAAACTTGGCAAAAGTATTGCCATACTTAATTGCAAAAATTTATTAATAATCATTGAAAATTAAAGCCCCGCAGTTGGTGGAACGTGGCGCGATAAGGTCGGCAGATATTCCGCTGAAACTCGCGTAATCTGGTGTTGGCTCGTAACTCCGGTTCGCTCGGTCGGGGTGATATTTTTTTTCGTTAAACGCGCACACGATTCATCATTCGGACACGTTTTTGTCCGCTAATTCGCGGCGTTAAAACAATCCGCGAAAAGAATAACCGCGCGCGAAAACAAACGTCGCGGCGAGCGGAAAACCGCGGCAGACTCGCGTTCGCGTGGGGGGAGGGGAGGGGGGGGAGGCACCCCTGTTAAAACAATTATTATTCAACGGAAAATTACCATAAATAAAAGTCATGTTTCAACAATAACGATAGCATCGAAAAATTACGAAAGGTAAATGTAGGACGCGCGGTTATTTGAATAATGGCGCGTTTAATAACGCCGTGGCTATTTTTTATCGTCCGCGCCGGTTCGACTTGTTCGAGATATTAAGCCGGCGCGCACACGTAGTCGAGAAAAAACGCCGACGACCTTAACCCCTTCGACCTCACTCTTCCGACGGGCTCGCGCGCGAAACGAGGCTTCGCTGCTTGTGCGCAATCCAGTCCACGGTCAATTATTCTCAAGAGCCACAACGAGCCTGTCGGTTGAAAGAAAACTGCAAGAACCTGCACGGTCGTTTCGATCAACATCCGCGAAGTCAATGGATGGCAATCAAAAAGCCGATTTTTCGATAGTTTATCGATGATACGTGTAATAAAAACAGAGATTGCGTTTTGCGAAAAGCCTGTTTGAATATTGAATAAAAATGGTTTCATTTAAATGTGAAAACAACGTGCATGTGTAGTTGCATATGTTGTGAAGAAATTGCATTTAATAAACATTGATTGAACGTTTAATAATGAATTGGGAAATTGATGAATAATTGTGAATATAGTAGTATAGTAGGTCCAATTTGTTAAATTTTTATGTGTACGAAATTGAATGTGTATGGAAAAATGCGAATCTCTTAACGTATTCATATTAGATCGTGGATAACTTTACGCGAATAAAATATCTTCGGATTGTAAATAGAAGAGTAAAACGTTAGTTGAAATAACGCTCAAACTGCATTCAACGAATGAGCATCGTATTAGAGCGTAAATTCAGCGATTTGTACAATCGAAATTTCGCGTAATGTTTCAATTGATACAACAATTAATAATCCATGGTACATATATGTAAACAGATTGCCAATTTACATGTGTCCCAATATTTCCTTCAACTGTAAACATCGCTACTTATCTATTATTTATATAAAACGTTCCTATATTATACGGTAAAACGTGGTACTTCAGATACATCAGATAAGCAACATTCAAAATATTAAATAAACATGCATGCATAATTCGAATTTATTAGCGACAAAACAAATATGTGACTCGGTCTCATTGAATTATGATGTAAATGAAGAGGTTCGATTTTACATATTATCTACAATCTAACGATCGGCGCATTTTGGGGAATTCCACTAAAACTGAAATGCGCTCCATTTTGCAAATCGAAAAACGCAATCTGCTACGCGCAACGCTGATCAATTTAATTCTCTTACAACGGGAGAAATACAATTTCTCGTCAAATCAATAGTTACGCAAAAAGGATTATACCGTGTAAACGCTGATAAAAATAATTTCAATTTATTTTCAAGACTTGAAAAAAGTATAATTCAGTATAAAAGTTAAATCCCTCGAATTGATGGAATCTAACATAATTATTATATTTATTAAAACTTTTTTAAAACTTTCTACTACATATATATTTTATACGTGAAAAACAGAGAGCGTGTTTTATTAAAGCATCTGAAAATTTGAAATTTCAATATTCTTAAGTACAATATAATTATTTAAATATGAAACTGTGCGTATGAAGTGTTTCCGTCCGGCCGAACAATGTCACCATTTTATTATGGTTATACGATAAACGATAAAACAAAGTCTAATCAGTCGTTAACGAGAGGGGACCAGCAGCGACGCGAGAGTGACAATCGTCGCCGCAGCGAATCATTGACGCGAATGATTATTGTCTGCAAGCGCGATCGATTGATCCATCGGAGTCATTTATTAAAACTGCAAATTATATCATAGCCGGGCTCTTCAAACAACACCGCTAAATTCGTGAAATCGAGATACAATCGTACTTATTCGGCATTAATAGTGTTGTCGCAACTCGGTTATTATATCGAAATGAAATTTCCAAGCCGATGTTAATTCAACGCGACTACAATAATATTTCCAAATTCGATAAGTACTCGGCGACGTACAATAGCGCCGTTCGCCGGCCGTGTAATTGTCCGGAAACGTCACGTGTAGCGTGGAATTGAATATCGCGCTGAAAAGAAAGTCCGTCCCTCGCCGCGCGCGTTCGGCATTATTTAAGCCTTACTTCAATTAAACAAGTGTAATCACGATAATGGATTAAATCCCATTCTTCGTAGCAATTTAAAAGGCGCAAAAAAGCTATTCAAATTTTTCCATCGAAATACATTCAAAGGATGAATGGGGCCGGTTTTTTGTTGAAATAAAATGTTCCGTAGGATATATAATTGTGCGCATAGCGGTAGCAAGTTATAAAATTATATTAAGCGAATCGACAGAGTAAGCCTTTAGGCTATTTCTCTGCAGGCGCAATACACACTGAAAATGGAAAGTCAGCTTCAAAGGGAGATTAGCTTTTGCTATTCCTTTTTGCATAATGAAAGTTCAAGTTGAAGCGCCCTCAACCGGGGCTTTTTATCATACAATTTGTGTATATTTTGTTCAACTATTAAGAATACACAATTAAGTTGAGATTATCATACACCATGCATTACTCAATCGTTTTGAAATCCATTTCACTGTTGCGTTAAACCAAATGCCAACGACGGGATAAAAAGTTACAAATTCGACTTGAAATTTCATTTGCTGCTCATTGTTTCGTTAATTAAATAAAAATAATGGCCATAGCGGAAATTTGTAATTATAAGTTTCCAGAATTCATGCCGTTGGCCCAGCCTTTTGCTCAATTTCGCATTGCCGAATTTGCAAGTCAACTCGTTTTTCGAACTTCACTTTGAAGAGAACTTTTTGAAATTTCATAAAGCATAGGATGCCAAATCTAATTCTTTCTAGTTAATCATTATTCGCAACCAAGAGCTTTGTTACGTTACTAAAATTACTCTTGATAATACAAACGATATTGATTTAACCAAATCTATAAGTGTCCGAACAGCAAAAACGGCACAAAATAAAGTCATGATTAAACTAAAAAAAAAAAAACTTTTTTTTGCAAATTGCTCCTTTTCCATTAACTTTTTATTCCAAATCCTCTGATAAATATTAATCACGTTCAACATAAACTACGACTAATGATTCGAAGCTAACATTTTTGACCGTCATAAATTTAGTCGGTAAAGTTTGCCACTACTCCTAAAGTACTCCATACAATTTTCCATCGGTTCACCTTTTTCCCCCTTTACTTGTATACATGTATACAGTTTTTTTTTCTTTTTTTTCCATAATAAAAGTCTGTACTTGCAGTATTGTATTTTACGATCCAACATAAAATACTGAAATATATAACTTGGAAATTTATTGTTGTATTCGATGCGATGTATACATCGGGCGCACATGACTTCATATAAACGCGAATAAACACTTTCCGCGCCATATTACAAAACTATGATAACAATGTTCACAACGCGGACGAACGATCCGTCGTTGGCGAAAAATGGGAGCGTCTAACTTTCTGAAGCCGGGGTTGAGACGGCGGGGTTCGAGGGTTGAGGCACTGAGAGAGGGGGAGGGGGTCGATAAAAAAGAAGCGAATGGCGTTTGTCTTCCTGAGGGATTTTAGGTCAGCGCGGTCGCGTTCCAGATTATTATTATAATGTTATTATTCTCGCGGTCGTAAATATTTATCAAAATCGGCCGCCGGGGGAGCGCGGCTTTATTACGGCCTGCTGTGCGGACTAATTTAACCGCCAGCGACGCGCGCGCTTTTTCCGTCGCGCTTTGAAACTCGTTGAATGACCTTGTTACCAAACTCGAATGTGATACAATCGAAGGAAATTCATCCCCGACGAGCCATTCAACAAAACACATATATTTTTGACTCGCCGTATTGCACTTGCAGGTCGTTTTCAGGCCATTGGTTCTTGACCTTTTTACCGTCTGATCTTAATTAAGTCAGCAGTTGTTAAAAACAAGTTTGCAGTTTCGTGGATGCTGCATCGTTTGGTTTTGTTTTTTTTTTATTTACTGAACCAAGATTGTAATTTGATTACTTGTTGTTAATATTGTACTGTATTTTGTATCGTTATATTAGTAATATGTTGCAATTATTTATCGTTAATTTTGAGCTGAGTATTAAATCAAAATTAAATAAAATTTATCACAATACTGTTTTTCAATTATTAATTAAAATAAAATATATGTGTTTATATTAAAACACTTTATTCCTGTATAGAAATTGATAAAGAATACAATTCTAGTTTACATTATCATCATTTTTCTTCTAAAATAATTTGAAGTCAAACTGTGTTAATTAGAAACGCAACTAATCAATCATCGGAATTACTGCAAACAAGTGCTCGAAACGATTGAACACTCTAACATTGAAAATCGTCAATAAAAGAAATTCAAACGGACCTAGTCATTGAACTCTCATTTTCATTTCCATTAAGAAACACGAAATGGCCGCGGCGAACCGCCTCACGGCCGCGCTCGTTCACGAAATGAATCCCTCGTTCGTTAAAACGCCAGGATAATGCATGTTCATTCGGACAAATAACATCGGATGGTTGCACAGCTGGGGCAGATTTTCGATTTTCATTTTTCTCAAGTTCCTTTTTGGAACGTTATTGCTATCCAAGGTGGCCGACCTCAAGAGTAATTCACTCCTGCGAGGTCCGAGATCTCATCCATTTTAAGCAACCCCATCCCACTTCCGTCCGGCCGACTTCCGTCGGATCGGGTCTCAGGATAGATATCTCCGGAACACATCGCCCAACCCCCGTAACCCGAAAATCCTTTGGCAAAATTCTACGTCGTGTAACGACCTTTGTGTCGCGGCGGTCCGACAAACGCGACTTTGAGCAAGCAGCTCAGTGGAAAACGAGGCGAAGAAACAGAAAAACGCAAGCGATGGAGAAATGAGAAATGAGTGGGGTCGTAGGAGGGGGCAGGGGTGGTTGCGAGTTCAATGCGACAACTTAAATGCATTAAGATGTCATTGAAACAAACGAACGAACAAACAAACGAGCGAGCGAACAAAACCAAAAACTTGCGACGACGAGAAACGATGTAACTGATAGCGAGAGTCGGGGGGGGGGCAGGTTTTTGTCGCGCGATAACGCGGCGTAAGTCAAGAACGGGACGCTGATAAAATTGAATTTAGATTCACTAATCCCGCGCCATAAATTTGTTTATTATTTCGCGAAAGCCCGAGCGAAGTGATAAGTGCGAAATTTAGTTAGGCGCCGGGCGATGCAAATGAAAGGAAGGCCTTTTTCAATTTTAATGGCAATTACTTTTTTTCGCTTCCCGGCGGCACCCTGAAACGCCGGCAAAAAATTGGTAGCCAGATTAATTCTTCCAAGTTTTATCATTAAATGTTCCTTTCGCGATATAGCTGGAAAATATTACCGCTCGCGCGCTTGCCGACATATGAAATCGAATTTCTCTGTGTTTTGGAATATCAATTTAAAATCGCGCGCGGGTCATGAATTTTCATGAATATATTCAATTAATTAAGTCCGGCTTATTCGATTAATCGAAAGAGCAGCGAATGAGGGCGTTTTTAAATTTCGTTGAGATTAATTGGAAAAAGCGTGAGCTCGTATTGAGAGCTCGTGGTTAAATACAAATAATGTGCAAAATATCGCGAAATATTAGTTAGGTACTTTGCAAAGTATTTATATTTTATCTCGTGTCCGAATTTTAATTTTATATCATGTGTACTTTAATATACAGGGGTCTTTTAAACTACTCAACTGTTGAGTAAATAATAATCATTTTTTTAATTCTTTATGTGATAATTTACCACTAAAAAGAATTGTATTGCAAATTTTAAGATAATCTCACAAATACTACAATGTTATTATATTACATATTACTAGAGATTACGATTTTATAGTGTTACAAATTTGATTGGAAGAATTTTAAGATAGACGTTTTGCTTGATGTCAAAAAACATTAAAAAAAGTTTACGAAGTTTGCCTATAACTATCCCACGTTTCAAAATTTAAAATCGAAATTGTATTACAGAAAGAAATACGACGGAATATTTTTGAATTTCGTTTTCGCGCGGTTTAACGGACGCTTAACGTAAACGCAGCCGCCCGACGAAGTAGTCTATCCACGAATAGACAAACCTCTTGACTCCCATGGATAGATTTTCGTCGTAATCACACGGGAGTCGAGATGAATTACTTGTCAAGGCGCGCGTTGTCTCGTGTGTCTTGGCTTCTTCCATCCAATCGAGTTTCGCATCCGACCCACGGGAACAACTAAGACAAAGTTCCCCGTTTCGTGTTTCTATGACGTCGATTTCCTAATTTATGATAATTTTCGATTTCCACGCAAACTTATTGCTCGAGCGCGCGTTTGTTTCGCAATTGAATTCGACAAATTCCCGAATATCGGATTACAACTCAGGCTTGTTCGCGCACCCGGCTTCATTTTGCATCCAATATATATGCAAAATTATTTAAATGCAAAAAATTTATGTATATATATATATATATATATATATATATATATATATATATATATATATATATATATATATATATATATATAAACACATGTGTACGTCTATGTATACATCTCTCTCATATACACATCTCCGCGCCCACGAGACCTCTCTACCTCTCGTCTGCTGTCTTCTGCGAGAAAAAAAAAAAAACATATATACACATCTCATAGTACGCATCATTGCAATCAACAAGTATCGACTGACACATCTATATAGA
>JABFOV010000175.1:0-49697 GCA_022817685.1 Aradophagus sp. ZL-2020
ATCCAAGATACTAAGTGATTAAGCAAAGAAAATATGTCTTGACAGGATAAAATTAGGTTTTAATGGAAGAAAATGATAGCAAAACTTAGTGATTCTTGAACGAAGGTAAAGATTTTTGTGAGTGTAATTTGTAGTAATTACATCATTTTCTTGCCTTATATAATTCACAGCATGTAATACCACATACGTAGTTAAGATAGACGGTTTCTTAATTTTGCTTCGACCACATTCGCACGACCAAATGCGAGTTCAACTTTTGTGGTCGTATATGGCAGTACCTACTTCAGTGGAATCGCAGTATTGCATTAAATCAATCAAAAAATACAATACAGTAAAATAAATAATAATTAAACACAAATTTATATAAGATATAATAATAATTTCACATAAATATTTATCCGTATTAAAGATTACAATTTTTCTAAGCAAAATCATATTTTATCTCAAGAATGATTTACTTACGGTCAATGTAATCGCAGTATCTTACAAAAGTAATTTGAATAAAATAATCGATACATAATAATACTTTAGAACTAATTTATTGCAATTTGTCCGATTACCGCTCCCCCTTCCCCGCAGCTCGCCAATGAATATCCCCAAGCAAAATAGATATTTGATCAATTACTTTCCCTTAAACACTCGCATTAATGTTAACACCACTTTCACGAGCTCGCTTTCATTGGCCACTTTCTTCGCGGTATTTTTCCGATGCAATTTTAATTCAATTGTATTACTCTCCCACGAAACGAACGCAAGGAATCCCATTTGTAGGTATTTATACGGCAAATCGTAGCCGCCTAAGTTGCGATATCAACGCCAGGCCTCGGCGCATTGAATGCTCGAAAGACCTGTAACTGGCCACTAAGTCGTTAAGTTTTCGTCGGAAATGCGGCAAAACCGACACAACGCCGCTCATGCTTTACGAGTTAGTCTCTGCAGCAAACGTGTCGCGTTTGTTCCCTTTGCATCACCCACCACCCCCCACTACAATGGATATACTTGTACATATATATATATATGTATATATATAACCTTTTATATGGTCATTGACATTAACTTCGGGCCAAACTTTGTTCAACGATACTTTGGATTTTCAGGCCCGAATTTACGACGCGAATACCGAACTACGGGATGTCAGTATGAAATTTTTGCACTCGTCCGTTATTTCATATCGATCACCTCGAAAATTTCAATACCGCCGTAATTAAGTTTCGTTTGAACGGCGAAACACTAATTTAATTAATGTTTCAAGCGGGAGAAACGAAGGAAAGGTGAAGTGAAGAAGAGTTTAGAAGGAAGAAATGTCGAGGCACTGTTTGTAATTTGTCATGAAGTTTTGAATTATAAAGTCCCGTTACACTTTACGATGATTCTTATAAAAAAATAAATAAGATACTATATAACGAATTTATATGAATAGATTCGCTCTTATGCTATCGTGTGTCACGTGTACAGTGAAAAATTAATTAAATGCAATGAAATTGCGATGTAAATAAAAATGAATTTAAAGACAAGTAGAATGGACTTGATTTTAAATAAGTTCCAATAATAATTTATAGCGAATATTGTTGTATGATATTTGATATTTAATTTTTTCAATACAAAATTTAAAAAAAAGTGATGTAACGTCGGAATATGAAAATTAAATATGTTCTCATGAAAATCACAACGTTTCGCTAACATTGTTGTTAATTTTGCCCTGACTAATCATTTGTGCAAACGATCAAGTAAGATAACGTATTCAAGCATGTGCTCACCGTCGTCGAGAAGCATTTGGAATTTTAAGTCGTAACCATTTTTATCATTGTTCCATCATATACTAAATTATGTTGCAGACATTGAACGAGTGTCTTTTAACGAACATCTGAACTAGCCTGCAAAACAATTTCTTTGCACATGCAAATGCGTTTGTTATGCTCGTCTCATAAACAATTATCATTCGAAATGCGGAAGAATTTGATTATTCAGTATGCGCGACTATAAATTCAATTCCTTTTCAAAATGTAAATATATATGATTACATACTTGTTTTTTTATTATATTAGTTTTTTCCCGAAGTACTGCAAATAATTATGTGAAAACTATAATCTTATGTTTGGAAGTATAATAAGATACTGTTTTTATTACTTCTTCAAAATGTTTTTATATTTTATTTGATAATTTGTTATTTGGTGTATATATTATAACATTTTTCTAAACTAAACAGGAATTTTATTTTTTTCTTCTTGTATAATCAAATTTGTATAGTATTTTTAAAAAAAATTAAAACAGAACTTGAATTCGATGTATTAAGAATTACTTGAAATTGCAATATTGAAGATGCATTTATTAATTAAAATATTAAGAAAATATTAATAATTAACGAAACAGCAACTCTTTTAACGCTTTCATAACAATCCCATAATGAGACTCAAAATTCAATTTTTTTTAATCAAACATACCCTCTGAAAAATGCATATTTAATTGAATCTCATTACACAACGTTTGCATACTTTTTCACAATTTAATTTAAAATAATTACAGTGAATTCACCGTCCATTACAACTTGCAAATTATTTTACTTCTTGACGAAATAATGCATCTACGTATGATACGTGCCAAACACGAATATTCGCAAAGCATTTCATGCTGGAAAGAAAAAGTTTTGCGTACTGTAGATCCGCGTTTGATAATTCTTGAATTAAACGACTTCAAAATAGCTTTACTGTACCTAATATTACTTTTAATCACTTCAATCGATTTTTATCGTAGCGAGAAAGTTTTCAGCGATTTGACTTTTGTTTTACTTTTTAACCCGTATTTACGCAGCGGTTTTGTAACAAATATCAGACTACACGCTTCAATTCGGTTTTACAACGACATCGATTTAAAACTACCATGTGAAATGAAATTTCTCGGTAACCGAATAAATTTGCGTTGTCGTTGAAACGCATTGTTTGATTATTTCATATTTTTGACCAAACAATTAAAAATTAACATATATTTTGAAGTCCAAAATCAACCGTGATCGTTGATCAAAAAAATTTTCCAAATGTACATTAAAGCTAAATAAATCTTGAGAAAGAATTGTTAACGGTACGTTTCAACTATTTCAAATGGCTATTTTTGAGAACGCCTGTTAACATTTATCTAAGATTTAAATCAAATAGCTTCATTAAGCTGAATTATATGCTCCCAATTTTCACCTAATGCATAGACAACATCAATTTTTATTTACTTCTTTTAACGACTGACTCTAAATAAATTAATGGTATCCGCACCATTATGCGTGTTTTTAATGGTCCTACCCTGCTATTTTGTACGCTTTTACTTCCAATTAAAATGTTATATTACAATAAATTTACTAAACTGTTTTTAATAGCAACATGTCAATTGCAATTAAAATTATAATCGAAAACACATTTAATCAAACGAACGGATGCAAAATCAAGATACAGTAATTTAGAAAAGACACATATTAATGACCTTGAATTCTGACGTTAGAAAGGACAAAATATTTTTAAATTATATTCATAAAACTATAAATTTTTAATGTACATTAAATCTGTTAATTCCCAAGTTTTAAATTTATTTGTCCATTTACCTATTTTATTATTGATTTATTTAAGACTCAATGTCATTAGTTCAAATATAAAAAAAATACATCTTGATAAACTATAAACAAACCATAACATTAATTGAGCGAAAAATCAACGTCCCAACAAAATTAAGAAATCTCATCTCTGAACAAAAAAAACCTTCAAAATCTCTGAATTCAAAAAATCCAAAACAGTGATACAATGTCATTAGGTCGAATCGATACCCCGCACGATGACCTCAATATTTTCCACCTGAAATACGCATAAAATAATCTCCAAAATCAGTAAGCGATATCAACAGTGCTCGAGCACGACGATGCAACGTCGCCAGGAAAAAAAAGCAATGCATCATTAACACTCTCAAAATAAACAAACCAACGTCGACCGAGCGAGAAATCAACGTCTCAACGAAATCAAGCTCGTCGTTGGCCGGCCGTCGGTGGCCCGTTTCCCGGCGAATCATTTGCCATTGATAATTTGGTATCAATCATTCCTAATTGCCGGTGTCGTTAGAACGCCGCCGAGCGCGGCCGAAAATAGCCGGCATTTCCCAAATAACTCACGGATTTTGATCGCTGCTTTTCCACGCGGGAAATCCATCTGGTTTTGTGCGCCGTCTTAAATTTAGGCGAGCAATTTTGAGTGCAGGGAGGCGCACCGGTTGCCGGTATTTTTACATCCGTTCCACGTGAGCTAATCACGGGCGCGCACTTTCTCCCGGCGGTGGCTTACGTAAACCTCCGCGGGAGGGCACGGCGATCATAATAGATACGCGGAGATCGGAGACGAGCGCGGTGGCGTTGCTGATAGGCCGAATGGATTTTCGTCGGCCATTATCGGCCTCCGTCGTTTATAATTATAAACGCCGCGTCGCAATCTCGGCCCGCTATCTGCCGCATGGAATATGTTACGCGCGGTATAATTGTATGCCTGGACGTCGACACGTCGAAACAGCGTCGGCGCTTATTCGCCAACCTATTTCTGGTGCCACGCTCCGGTCTATAAAGTGCATATCGAGTGCCCCCCCCCCCCTCCACGTCTCCTAAGGGATACGCTGGCACTTCGCGCCGTTTTACTTAACTCTTACCGTCCCATATCCTTTGGAATGACATTTGCCGCAAATTCGCCATCTTCCGATTGGCTGAGCGAGTGCTTTCGAACGGGGGGCAGGGGGGCTGTTAGCGGTAGATGTTCCCGGAAATGCGATCCGAGAGTCGGCTGAAAGAATATGATTTCGAGTGATGCTGAATGTAATTTTGGAATGTACACGGAAGTTTCTCGAGAGGCTTTTGTTTTTACTCTTTTTTTGTCGGGGTGGGGCACGATGAATGGAGGTAACGCGCAGTGAGCAGTGAGTTAAATACAATTTACTGCAATGTAAATAGACATTCATTTATGATTCATGTTAATATAGACTTTTTCGGTGGGAACAAATTAGCAAGTGTTTTAGATGAGAGAAAATGTAATATAAAGTCAGTGTGACTGTCTGTTAAAGAAAATCCTGTTTCTCTCGCCACAATATTTCGGAGAGAGTAATTTTATGATTCAAAATTGTTCATCCTTGAAAAGTGTGAAAGATTGTAATTCGACAATTCAACAAGTGAAAATGTTCCACTTGAGAAATAAAATAATTTTATTAATTGAAGATTATAAAAATTGTTAACAGTATATCGCTACAAATGTTAAACTAAAGTTTCGACAAATACAGTTTTTCAAAAATAAACTTCCAATACTAAATGTTTCGTCTACCGTTTGTTCTCGGTGTACCCATTAACGCGTTTGAACCAAAATTATCACCTTAACGAATAAACATTGACGAAGCGAAAATCCAAAATTACTCCAAGTCCCAACAAATAAAGACAATAAAAAAAAGACCATTGACAAATTGTTTACACTACTCAGGCAATACAATTAACAAAAGTTTGGAACGTAGACGCAGCTTTTTGCTTGATTACTCGATTGGATCGCGCGACGGTAATTCGTGCAAGGTGTTAACTAATCGAGAAGACGCGTCAAAAGTTTTTGACAAGACGACCCTGACTAGCGGCACAATGACGCGCGAAAAAGAAGGACTGCAATTCAGTACAAGCCGGCTATTTGCAGCGGCGATTCGCCGCGCTCTTCCTCGGCAATGATTGATAGCTCGCCCTGTTCAAACCATGGTGCTAGAAGATATTTTTGGACATTCGGGATGCGCCATTATCGAATCATGTTCACTCATCTTCTTCATATCCCTTGCGATTTTCTACTTGTACCCGCAAATACTAACATTTTCTGTACTATTTTTTTTCCATTTTCAATTTTAATTAACACTGGTTTTATAAGAAATAATTAAAAGAAAGACACGATTAATTCCCATGAATAAAAGGGAAAAAAATCAAAAGATAACAAAAGTAATGAAAAAAATAGCTTATAATAAGAGAATTATGTTAACAATAAACAGATTTCACTTATTAGAAAAATAACACTCTTATGATAAACCTTTTTTTTTTAATAGAAATTCATTAGAACGCAATTATTTATTTGAATTCATAATCTTGTCAACTTGTGATTCAAGTCAACGGATTGGGTGTCAAGTTGTTAAAATTAAAAAAATAATTGATGAGTCGATAAGCGTAACTCCCACGCATTTTTCACAAAAAAGAAAAACGTGCAATTCGATACACCGACAAGTGCACATAAATGCAAATAAAAAGACAACGTTATTTGTACTTACCTCTTCATCAGACGGTGGTTCCTCGTAGTCGGACTGCGTCTCCTTGAACACAAAAATGCTTTCCGATATCTCCAAGGGACGTTCGTTGCCAAATTGTGTTTGCCTATCGGCAACCTCACTCTCCGCCGTGTTTGTCGTTTCCACCATCCTTTTAGATCGGTAATTGTAATTTTCAAGAGACTGTTTCCGCAATGACAGCAGACGGTGCTTCGTAATCTGAAACAAACAGTCAAACAGTTTATGTCACTTCGTTTGAAATTCTATTAAAGGAAAAGTCTTTTTACAAATTCATCGACTTCTTTTTTTTTACACTGATATGCTTCTTTTCGAATATTTTTTGATTACAAAGAAAGTCGATAATTTTGTAAGGGAGTAATTAACTAATAGCTTTGGTTCAGAAATTTGATTTCATTCAATTCAAATATGTGCAAGAAGTTCCTTAAATACTGAAATAATATGTAATAAATTATGAACAGAAAATTGAAGCTCTAGTCATATTTAACATATCTGATAGTAAAAAGTATGATTTCATTTAATAAGTGAATTGTTTGTATGATAAAAGGATTCCATTTATTATAAACAGAATCCATTTACCATTAGAATAGTTTTATAGTAAATGGATTTTTTTAAGAGTGTATGATTTTATTTATTGACTTATATTGCATGCAGCAATTTTATTTTAAATTTTATAATTTTTAATTAAATCTCATTCTGTTAACTATATTTAATTTGTACATTAGAAAATTTGTTCAAGCATGAACTTCTTGTAATATTTGATAGTGGGCATAAAAATGAAAGTATCTTAATTGATTAGAGAACGCGCACTGACATGGATCAACACCGGGGGAAATTTAATGTTATGGCGTTGGAATGATAGTGTAAAATGTACAGCAACGCGAAGAGTCATGATTCAGCGGAATTTACAGTCAGCATAAAGTGGGTTTAGCGGAGTGCTTCGTGGGGACAATGTAAACTGATTTTATGAACTTGGAGGTGTGCATTATATATTTTTGGAACAAGACCAATAATTCATGTTGCAGTAATTGAGACATTTATTTTGATGAGAATCAATTATTTGATTAGATGAAATGACATCTGACTTGTAAAACTCAAGGACTACTACATTTTTGAAAACTTAAGAGACATATCTCATTAAATAAGAAAATATGAATTTCGATTAAATTTGTAAAAAGACTTGAATAATGCAATAGTTCATATTTATAAGCATGATCACTTATAAAAATACCTTTACACATACTTTCTCACATTTCTTTTTTTTCAAAATGTAAACTCTTAAGTTTTTTTATTATTTATTTATTTATATTAATATCCTCCCAAATAAAATTATCTATTTAAGAAAATATTTTAGTAAATATTTATTTATTCTTCAGAGTGCCAGATTTCAATAAATTAAATATCATTTACATAACTTAATATCAAGTTAATCAAGTTAATTTCACAAAGCTTTTTTTACAATTACGTTGTTATTTCAATCATTCAAAAATTCCCGCGCAAAAACTAAAATTATTGACCATCGCAACAATCTGTAGGTTATATTAACATGTGTTTATTGATTCCGTTTATAAAAAATAAACGATGGCACTAAATTTAATCATCAACAAATAACGTTTCATAAAATAATTGCTAATGATCAATTTATGTATCAATATTACGTGTGTTTCATAACAAAAAAAATGTGCAAAAATTATATGCTACACTCACAATGTTTACCAGGTATGAATTTACACGAAAATTCGATCTTATACGGTTCAAATACAAAATCACGCGCATAACACAGCAATTGTTGAGAAAAAAACACTAAACACTTTACATTAATTACTCCGATTTTAATATCCTTGCACTATGTTTTCAAAACATTAAATGTCGACTTGTTTTTACAGCCGGTGTAACACGTATAAGTAGCGACATCTGTCGAAAGAAATGTGAAATTTTTAAAAGAAATGTGTTGATAAGTACGGCCGTTTGAAATTTAAATTCGTCATTAAAGTATTTCAAACTTCATTGTTTACATCTTACATAAATGTAAACAATGTGATATTTTCTAAAAACACAAATAATGATTTGACGAAAAAAATAACATTATAAAATAAATTTAATTTTCTTTAATCTTTAATTATACGTTTAATGTATAACTTTTAATGAAAATTGCAAAATTTCTGCATCATTTGATTTTAAAAATAAACATTTACACACACAAAAAAAGTGCTATATATTTCTATTTCTTTTTCAGGCAGCACAAACTCAAAGAGATATTTCAAAGAAAAGACTGAATGAAATGTAAAATCATTTTGCATATGAGAGGTCTTCCTAGTGTAACAGTTAACAAAAATAAGGTATTTTGGGATTTCTAACAAAAAAATGTATATAATGAATCAATGACTTAATGAACAAGAACAAGTGAAACTTATTTATTTAGTCATGTTTTAACATTGTATTAATATTTTTTATGTATTTATGCCTTTATTTATGTATTTATAACAAAAGCCTCTCAGCCGTGGTATAAACACGTTGGAAACATTACAAATCAGTATCCTAATATACTCCTAAATGTATTTTAGGTCCCTAGATAGAAACGCGTGCAGTGTAACCATAAGACTTATAATTTAGGCAATTTTTTGAATGCACTAAAATCCTTTTAGAATTACATTCAAAATTTTTAGACTATTAGAAAACATAAATAATATTTAATTTTGCAAAAGTGTTACACTAGGAAAATTTTTCAAATCATGGCGTTCTAACAAAATTTTGTAATTATTATTAATTGATTTATTCAATTAACACCTGTTATAGTTTAAAAAATCAGCAAATTTAACAAATAGTATTAAACAGAAATTATGCTTAAAACCGGTATTTAAATTTGTTGGTTTCCATTACTGCTACACTCTCAAAAATGTTAGTTTATAATGAGTCTATTATACTTAAAACAAGTGCAATTCTCTATAATAAATAAAATATATTTGTTATGAGAATAATTGACTTATTATAAACTAAATTTTTTACTTTTTTGTGAGTGCATAATTTATTACTATCATTGTGACAATTATTATTATTTATTTAAATTCAATGTTATTTTTTTATTATTCTCTTCTTACAGAAGCATATGTCATTGTATTTGTTCACTTATTTACATACAACAGTGTAACAGTGTAAAACTGAAAACTGTATATTCAAAAATGTTTGTGCTAGGAACATTTGCCTCATAAATATATAGATTGCTTAAATACCTCAAAGTCAGTGTAATAAATAAAATAAGGAGAACGTTATGTTATATTGAAATCATCATCATCATCGTCATCACCTTGTCATAACGCTTTACATGAATACATTTTTGTGACGTCAGTCTTAAATGTACTTCATCACTTACAATAAATACTTATTGCATCCAATTTCTCGCCTCTCACATTTTCACACGCTTTTTCACATAGTCGTAAGTGTTTTGTAACAGTTTCTTTTCAGACAACCTCAGTTCAATTACCAGTTTTTTGGCACTTGGTAAGTTGGTCTTTAAAAGTTCCTCGTCCTCCTAAAAAAGACAATGATTGATTATCAATAAATGTATGTTGTATTACTTTAATATGAGTTTCACAAAATAACGATAAAGCAACATACACAATATTTTATAATACAAAAAATAAAATAAACATTCAATTATTTCATAAGTTTATCAATCAAATAATTTAAAATTAATTAAAATATAATGTACTATTTTATTTGTTAACTACAAGGTAATTTTGATTAATTTTGTTTTTGTCAAAGTTAAATATCATCATTGGTAAAGACATTATTAAAATTAATTATGAAAAACAAAAAAGCATTTAAAAATGAACGTCTTCTACCTTTAAAGTCGTTGGGTAATTACACAAAAGAAGCTTAATTCTCGTCAATAAGTATGACCAGACATTCTCTTCAACAGAGGCATCCAAAACGCATTCCATGGATTTCAAATCGGAAATGTTGGACGACTGCAGCCAGTGGTCGAGTTCCTCCTTTTGCATACTGAATACTCGCAGAAATGCAAGCAATGACTCAGTGATGGGTTCTGGGCCAGATTTTAAGAGGTACTCGCCGATGGATGGCAAGCCTAGTTTTTCAAGCAACTCAACGCGTAACTTTTGTAATGGATCGGCCTTGCTAATTCCAAGTCGAAGCTTAAAATTATCCTGAAACGGAATAAATTTATTAAATTTAAGAATGACAAAAGACAAAAAAGACTGATCGTAAATTACAGTTTATGTAATTATTTTAAATCATTTTATTGTGAGAAATGAAATTATAAATGAATGTATTTAGTGTTTAAATTGAAAACGATATTTTATAATTACTAAAATTGTATTTAGTAAAAAATATATCACTTTTTAAATATGAATATCTTGTATAACGTTTTTTTCTTTTTTTTTTCAAAATTAAGAAATGTAAGTAAAAAGATTGAGAAAAAAAATTATCATGATTGAAAAAAATCAGACAAAATAAGAAAATAATGTAATCTGAATAATGAACTTACGTTTTTATTATCCGGGCAAACAAACCCTGAATGCACGAAAAATTCTGCGTTGGTTCGTGGTCCATAATTTATAAATATCTGTTCACCGGCTTTAAAATTTCGCAAGGCATAACATTCGCAGCAGTTGGACGTTTTGTTGAAGTCCGTAGTGATCTGCACATTGTAAGATAAGACAGAATTAATAAACGAACGAACATATTTCATCATATAATTACGCTTAATCAACTTTAATATTGAAGTAATTACATTATCTCGAGTAATTAAATTGTCAATTGTCAAACGAATAATAATGAAAAAATAATCAGCAAAAAATTACCACATATTTAATCAACTGAAATACGGTCGAAGAATATAATTACGCATCACTATTAATTTCGTATTTAGCATTCTTGTGCTGTCTTCATCAATCATTTCTTATTATTAGTTGTGTGGAAAATTTAATTTCATTGCATCACCGATTGAATTGTACAATAAAAAAAGAGATCTTTGACTGAATACGTATAACAATTTTATGAACATTTGACTCACCCTCGTCTTTTCTCTTAATACATTGTTTATAAAACTTTAATAACATCAGAAATGCAAGAAATGTATTTAAAATATATCGCAGAAAGACTGATAAGCAATTTTTGTTATTCATATATAAATATTTAAGATTATAAAATTAAAATTAACAGAAATACAATCGTTAAAAAAGTATATATATTACATTCAAATTCTACTTTAAGTATATGTAAATCAATTTAACTACTCGTTTTTTCAACATAAAATATCAAATGTCGCAATAATTTCACGAACGGTTTAATTAATGGTATTAAAAAATGAATGCTTCGAGCAACGATGAATTTCTAAGCAGCAAAAGTTATTACCCTTCCTTCCTCGTGATTGCATACGTCCCACAAAGGTATCAAAGCGTGTATCATGTGAGATTCATCCGCGCTCGGAATCATGTTCTGCCTCGTCATGACGGTGGAAACTGCCCAGCTGTAACAAACGTAACATTAATACTTTTCGCACAATCGTAATCCGCCATTGAAAAAAGCGTTGTTCTCTGTTTACACAAGCTAATCGCGCCAACATCGCTCAACTTGTGATTTAATCATGAGAAAGAACGGGTAACATCAAGATCCGCCTTAAATGACGTTCGTCAAGTTCTCGTAACAGATTATGTAAGTTTGTGAATTGACGAAGAGCGCGTTTTTATTCTGAGTAGTTCCTTCGTTGGAAGATTGACCACAATGGATCAGTAAAGTCAAAACCAATAATTAACTAAGCAATATTAGATTTTATATTTCATTATTAAATGTATACAATGTTAAAAAAAGCCTCATTTTCAGACATTGTTGGTTTCCAAGACAATGAAAGTGTGATGAGATGAGACATTTCAGTTATCTTGAACATACGAAATTTTTCAAAATAAAATGCTTTTGTAGAGCAGATAGTGGAATTTATGAAATTTATAAAATGGAATATATAAAAGAAGAAAAAGGATATAATAAAAAAATTAAAACAAATGAATCAATTGTTACTCAGATCACAAAAGTATGTCTGTCAAAACAATATTCACCACTGTAAATTTCAAGACAAATATTTTAATTTCTTGGTAAAAAAATTTTGTTTTCTTATAGAAATGTCAAAATTGATTATTACTTCAACCAAACAATTATTCTACAGCTGATATATCAATTTTGCGACTCATTTCATTTCCATTATTAATTTACCAAAAAAATGTAATTAACCCAAACAATAACCCACAAAAAAACCAATATTTAGATCCCCACTTCCCATTTCCACCCAAGTCGTACATAAAGCGTACAAATTGCAGGTCATATTTTCGCTCATCCGCGACGGAGAAAAAAGCGACGTACTTTTCTTTTCCGCTATTGAAACCGCGGTTCGTTTAATTCAATGATGTAAAACAAACAGCGGCGATGCTCGCGACTTTTACCGGCGATTTTATTCAATTCCGCCGTCGTCCGGAGACGCGGATTCCTCGGCGAAATTTCATATTCAAACGACCACGATAAACCTATGCTCGTCAATGCGTTAGCTTTCTATAGATTTCACCGGCGCCGGAGATATGAAAATAATTATGGCCGAGGCCGAGCCCGGCGCGTTTTCGGGACGAACTTGACCCATATGCCGGAGGAGGAAGCGCGAGAACGGGACCGTTACTTTCACTAACGAAACGCAGACGTCGCGCGGCGAAATAATTTACGGGCTTTCGTAGGGACCGGGGGACCTTTCTCCCGGCGCGCGGAAAGTAAAAGTCGTGGGGCCGGCGCTCGTTCGTCTCCCCGCGGATCGCTCGAATTGCTTTATTCCGTCGGGTCAGGTGCACGTTCGAATCAATTCGGTGTTTTCACTTTTTTATGATTTTCCGCCACTTTTTTTATTCTTCTTTCTTTTTTTTTTTTTGCTCCTTGTTTCGAGTGGTTTATAATGGTGTCGTAAAAAAATGAAGAAAGTGTTGACAAAGACGTATTAAAGCGAGTCAAACGTTTTCACAATTTCATCGCAACTTTTGTTTGTTAATGAAAATATTAGTTTTATTATAAAAAAAGTAACTGGTTGCAGTGATAGAAATACATTTTTTTGTAATATGTATAATATATGATAGGTATGATAAAGTAAATAATTTGTAACTGTTCAAATAACAATTATTATGAAAGAATAATATATTGTTTAGTAAAATTGTTTATATTCATGTATTATTTATGTATTTTTTGTATGCATTAGTCAAAGTGAGATGAAACTTGTTTGATTAATTGTTGTAAATTTTTCAATAGCAATTTTTTCAAATTATACAGCTTAATAGTCAGCAGGTATTGTGACGAAACAGAAAACAATAGAAATTTAATAATTTTTATTGCAATAACAGTGAATTGATTATACTTTGTTGCAATTTTTTCATTTTTTATGTTTGAATTCTTCCTCATAAAATAAACAGTTACTTCTCACCAATACTTTTAAATATTTTATGAAGATGCATTTAATGCTCGTAAGAATTAACCGTAATCTATGTAATACTGACGTACAAAAAAACACGGTAGCTTTTGATATTAAAGCGGCATATTTCTTTAACAGTTTTAATTGATATTTTAATTTTGCATTTACATTAGGTTCAATATCTTAAAATATAATTTTAAAGTTAACACTAAAAATTGACGCCTTTATCTAAAAATATTTAAAACTTTCGAATAAACTGTATCTTAATAATTGAAAAAAACACGATTCTTAAAATTTTCGTTTTATCGTTTTCAAAACAGTTGCATATGTTTTTATGATGATATTTTCCAATGTCATTTTATTCTTCGTACTTATAAAGGAAATGAAACAGACAGTCTTACATTGTAAAAACATAACAAGAAAAAAAAGCTTTTCTTCTTTGTTTCATCACATTTTTTTTTCTTGTAACATTTATGCATGTACTCTTTTTTCAAAAACAGCCAAAAACCAATGAAAGAAAAATAAAAACAGGAAAACTTATAATATGAACGAACCCACATGTGCAAATAATTTGCAACATTAAAATTTCAATTATCTTACTATATCTTAAAAAAGTTGTTTATATAGATTTTTAACTTTGATGAGAAACCGAGAAGTGGCTCTTTTTTTTCGTTATTTCATAATGAAATCTATTATTAGTCTCTCAGGAACACATTATGCGAGAAAAAAGTGTTCAAAAAACTGTCAAATCAAAGCCGTAAAACGTTCACCGTTTCGAACTTGCTGTCGAATTCACCGCGCGACGAACCGTCATCTTTGACCTCGAACGAGCGTGACAACCGGAGCGACGCACGGTCCGAAAATTGCGTCACGATTGCGGGCGATTGGTGGCGCAAAAACGGCAACAAGCTTACCCCGCGAGCGAGCTTTCGTCAGCAGCGGCGTCTTTGTCTCGCCGCGAGGGCCGGGAAGCACAGTCGAGCGCGTGTGGGAAGGTCACCGCGGCAATTGAAGATCGTGAGATCGCCGAGTCCAGGCGGCCGCGCTTTCTACCGTCCGGCCGACTTCATAACATAACTGCTATCGTCACCGTCGCCTCGTAACGCCGCCGATTTTTCACCATTTTTGCCATTTCCACGATCGCGCGCCGTCAGTTTAATCGACGACGTTTACAGAGAGATAAAACTCGACGGATAACGGTTTACCAAACCGTTTATACATTTACGTGTTTTTACAAATTATCGGCACTCGTTCAGCAAACGAAAATCACCAATAAAATAACAACTGGTCAAGTTAATCAAATTGGTAAATTTGAGTTATATTGTGATTTGAGTTTTGATTCGCTTCACTAAAATTACGAAATTTGTTTTCAAAATTTTGATTTATGTCATACTGATAACAGTAATCGTTTTACTAAAAGAAACAGATGGTAAAGGTTTCTACTTGAATGGTGAAGTAAATTATTAAAACAATGAAGTCGACAAATTTTGCCGTTTGAAAAGTGTTTGTATTTAAGCTGTAACTTTTACTACTTCGTTTCCTTAATGCATTTTTACATGTTTTTTGTAAACTATTTCAAAATATTTCCTTTCTATGAAATATCTATTTTTTTTTCTTCATTAAAGTACAACCAATCGATCATCACAATGCCTGTCTTTTTCAAATAACATTTCCAAAATATTTGAATATTGTCAACTGAATACTTTTACTGATATCTTTTCGTTTCCACGATTGAAATGCATAATAAAGAAAATATCCTATTTTGCTCATTATCGATTTTGAATGCTCCGTCGTTTATCCGAATATACATTAACATCAACTGATATCCGTTTTGAATTGAAGTTTCTAATCCGATCCAGAACGGAAGTGCAAGGAAAATAACATTTCACTCTGGATTTAAACTCAAGTCAAACTCAGCGGTTTCGACTTTGTAGTCACGGTGAATTTAAATAATCGAAGAAAGTCGTATGCAATTCCATTAATCTCATTTATTTCCTAGTTAAATTATTTTGAAACGAATCTGTTTCTTTGACTTGACAATGAGTAGTTGACAATTAATGTTAATTAGCCATACGGCGATTACATAGTTAATTTAATTAAACAAAATGCGTCTTTCAAAAGACACTTTCCGTTCTTATACAACTGTTTCTCAGACTTTTTATTGTCGGCAGTGAAAACGGACAAAAACGCGGCTGAATTTCATTAAGAGATTCACCGCTGAATAGGGTTATAAATGAATGATGCGAAAATCTAACATTTTCATTCAATTATTTCTTCTGTTTGTACAATATTTGAGTTGAATAGATATTGATGAATATATTGAGAAGACTATACACGGAAAATGACTATAAACAATTTTTGTCTGCACAAATTAGTGAAGGCAAAGTATTGCATAAATTATCTGCCATTTAGAAATATTAAATATATTGGAAAGGATACCAATAAATTATATTTATATTGCTCCAAAGTTAATGTCCCAATAATAAGTAATGTATTAAAAGAAATAAAGTAATAAGAAATGGATTTAAACAACTTTAAAATGGATTATGTAGAATGCAAGATGATGTAAACTAAACAGTATTATATTTAAAGGAAAAAAATAATAATAATAAGATTATTTTTAAAGATTGACGTATAAAACATTTTGATTGCCAACCTTCAACAAAATATAAAATATTTACAACATAATAATGAATATAAATTCCAAAGAATTATCCCAATACAATACCCCGATTCTCAAGAATTTCGAAGAAAAAAAAATCTATCTCAAAGCAAACAATTTTTCATTCACGATCTTCCAATATATTTGACTATACGTCCAAATAAAAAACGGATAGAAAAAGTATGAAACGAAAACAAGGAAAGCAAGCAAATAAACAAGCAAAAAAGAAACATGTTTGACGCATAGCATGAAAAACTGATTCGTCTTTCCGAAAGTTTATCTCTAATTGCCGTAATTGCGAGACACCTTTTTATAATCAAACGACGTCAATCGAGTCGCGCGCATAAATCATAGCTTAATTACAATATTAATCGGCCTAGAAATCTGCTTGAATCTAGCCCGCAAAAGCCGGTCGCTCGTCGTCTGGAAAAAACAAACATCTTCCCGTCCCACAGTCAGCGCCTAAGAATGAATCTACCCTTTGAATGCTCGTGTTCAAGATTATCATATGACCGCGTTCGCGAGCGCTACATAGTTTTGAGGATTAAGGAGATTCTCTTGACTTCAAAAAAAATTACAAGTATTAATTACGACTTGAAATCATGATCTTAAATCACACTAGCAACCAAACTAGTAACTTGTTTCGACACATTTTTCACATTCAAGAAAACTCAAATTTCTCAAATTTAAGTAAATTGATCATTTTGGTGTTTCAAACATTTTCACATGTCTTCTTTACAATTCGCTGTAGCGTTGATCTTAAAAAACAAATGTTGCTTTACCGTGAAAGAACGATTTGATTGAATGTATTTTGTTAATGTTATACATTTCAGTTAGTAATTTTCAACAATATAATTTGATTACATACTTTGTTTATGTCGAACAACCTTTTTATATTTGTATGTACGCTTGAAAAATGTATTTCATCATCTAAAAGTTATTCTTTAAAATATCTTTCCTTGATTTATCAAATTTTAATTTCAAGTATACATATCTCGTTTTTACCATACATTTAGTCACTTTTTCATTCCAATGTTTTCCATATATTTTAACTAACGCGTCACCGAAATGACTTTCATATTATCATGATGACAGTCAAAAGTCTTAGAAACCTAATGTGACTATAATCTAGAAAAACTTCATATTTCATAACTGTTTTACAGATAGCAATTAACCGTCAACAAAACTTTTCACGTTAAATAAACAACTTTCTTTTCCTCGGCATACAACTACGATTATAATTTTCCAAAAAAATTACAACCATAATAATAATTTTGCAGAAATTAAAACTTCTGAAGAAACTCTAACCCCGTCACCTCTTCTGGCATCAATTGATTCTCCTTAAATTAATTCCTCAAACTCTCGTTCACATAATCGCGGTCAGGTGTTGTACGAACGTTCAAACTCTGCCAAGTAAACGAATCCAGCTGTTTGCTCACTGTAGATAAACCGTTGAATGTAATTAAAATCGCAAAAAAAAATTAGCAATCAACCGTCCATCATCGCATTTTCGACATGGAAGTGGGTCTTCGGAATCACCTTAAACGCGCCAAACGTCGACGCATTGCGTGGCGCGTTCGAGCACGCTGCTCGGCCAAGTGGGAGGAGCGGTGCAATCTTCGAGGAGAAAGAGAGTGACTATCTATGAGCCTATAGAGGACTTGTGAAGTTTCTCCGGCTTACTTACGACGAGCGGAGAGAAAACCACGAGCAGTACGACGACGAAGCTTGCGACGGCGAGTCGCGTTTGCAATGCGATAAGCGTTGACCGGTGAAACGGATCTGATCCTCACGAGTGTTCCTCATACCCTCATAAGTTCGCAATCAATTGCCCATCGCTCGTAGTCCAAGTGAGTGCTGATCAAAATCATCCCAAATTTCATCTTTTTTCTTCTTTCCTTTTTTTCATCTTTTCAACCACGAATTTGCAAACTCCTGGTATTGTGCAATGTAAAACATTCCTACCCGTGACATCGGATAGCTCTTATTTAGATTCCTCTTTGAATTTGCGTAACTCGCAGTTTGGAACCGAAGTAACAAGTGCGACTGTGGCGCAATGGTACGCTATAAAAAGTGCAGTTGGAATGGTGCTTAATTGGTAATAAAAGAGAACAAAAAATTAATAAAAGGAAATAAAAAAGAAAGAAAAAAGTCAACAGGAAGGTAAAAAAAGAACATTGACGTGCGAAATTATTTATGAAACGACCGCGTGGCTCGCGCTCCCTGGGTCTGCTGGATTAATTTATGCGATTCTAGAAAGTGCCGCGGTCGTTTTTGCCGATCGTCAACTAAGTGGAACCGATTGACAAGAAAAGCCGCGAGTTCGCGCGAACGTTCGATGAAATAATCAAACTGGATCATTCACTTCCGTCGAAATGAAATTATCACGCGGATCGCAAACATTGTAGCAGTACTTTGCAATTCAAATACCGGTCTTGTGAATTGAATCGTCTCAATTTATCATCATCGGTTTGCAATTATTTTGCAGTTTTGGAGAAACGGATAGCTCTTTGAAACGAATCTCTCAATTAGAGGCGTTTCAATGGAAACGTTAAATACGGAATATAATCACCAGTAGAAAGTGTTCGATGGCTCGCGGTGATAATCGAGATGCCGACTGGAAGTGAATTCCGGCGTTGAAATTGTTTACGTGGGCTTTCCTCGTGGCTTCAAACGCGAGGCATTATCCTTTAACATAACTCGCCGGGGGTAATTAATGTGCTCAGCGGCAAGCCCGGCGTATCTCGGTCATTCAGTAAAGATGAAAGTTTCCTATGATTTCGAATGCTATTTACTTTTAATGTGATCACTTAGTTGAAGATGAAAGTTCCGTGTGCCATAAGTTAAATATTAAGAATGCTCGTGCACACGTCCGCACGAACACGAATCAGTTGGATGATCGGCAAGTTGAGTTTGCGATGCCGGAACATAATCAACTGCTCCGACAGACCCAAGGATTAACAATGCCACTTTGGTCGCGCTTCATTGATAATAAGTTTTTTCCGCCACCGCCATGATGAGTGCTTTCTTTTGGAGTAAATAATTCTAAAAAGAGAAATAACATTGAAATGCATGTTCAAACGTTTTAGTCTGAAAGAATGTTTTCTCCAAACGTCATGAAAAGTAAGACAAAGAGGAGTAAAAATAATCCGTTCTTGTAAATTTAAACCAATTTTTCCAAGTTCTCTTTCATAAAAAATGAACTTGCGTATAAAAGTCTCTAAAAATAAGTATTACAAAATAAATCACTTTTATCCTCGATTTTAAAACACTTTCAAACGTTTAACAACATTTTCCATTTAATTTCACGTTAAATTATATAGAAAATAAATTGTGTTTTACTTTCAAGACCGTTATATTGAACAAAAAATATCTACAATTTACTTTCAGGCGTTTAAATTTAGATGTTAAATTTAAAAGACTTTGAAAGCAGCAACGGTTGCACTGCCAATGCCAGCATTTGCAAATCCGCAGTAGATCTTCGCAGGCGATAGCAATGGACATCTATACACTGAGAGAACATTCTCGTAAAAAAAGTTAAGAAATCATTACGGGCTACGTCGTCGATTAAAAAATTGTAGCAAATCAATAATCTATTAATATGCAAAAAAATAATTAAAATAAATGTTACAAACAATAAATTACTATTTCTTTTGTAAAATTTAGCTACAAATTTCTAATAACATTCTTGAGACGGAAAATCTACTAATCCCTGATCCGAGATTTGAACTCTCGTCCGCGACGTGACACTCAAATTTAGACACCCCTTGCAGAATTTCGTCCAAACTAGTTTTGTAATGCCCAGCTGACCTTTAACACACTGACAACAATTAAAAACAAAAGAACAGACCTTTGAAACAAGTCAACGATTTCAAATATAATCCACTCGTCTTCAAAATTTTTTTCTATGCGTGCAGTACTTGGAACATATTTCACACAAGTTGTCATCCATTACGACTATTTACGATGACTCGGCCAAGCTTGCGCAACGGTCTAGTAACTTCGAAATGACTTCTCGACGATTTATACCAGAAATGTGGTCTCCGCGTAGGTCGTGCTTTGATCTAAAGTTCGATGACCTTTACAGAGTTGGACGGGTGATGCGCTGAGTTGTCGACTGCATGAATTTGGAGCGTCTCGCGGGATACCTAAGCCGCAAGAACGTGATCTTTGTGATACTGTGCCTAGCGGTTGTGTACGTGCACTTTTTCTGCGGCCGGTGAAAGCCAGCCACCGATCGAGCCAGGTGACCGCCGAGCGACACCTGCGTAAGCGTCTCCAGCGGCTAGACTGCCATGCCCTGAAGTTGAAAGATGCCCAACACGATCATGTGGAAACAGGCGCTCGCGCTGGGCCTACTAATTTGGGCCGCCGACGCGATCAACCACACGGTGAGCAAATCCTTCTTCGCCAATTTTTCATCCCGCATAATCCTCTCTTTGCACATTCTACGCATAAATGCATCTCAAATAATGTGCGAAATGTACTAACATGCATCAATGTGCAATATGCATTATTATGCAAAATACTTTGATGTGCAATATACATTACTATGCAAAATCTTCTAACGCGCTAAGTATATTAACACGTGAAATTCTCGAATGTACAATTCATTACGATACAAAATGCACTCTTGTGTTAAACACATTACTAAGCAAAATCTACTAATGTGCTAAATACATTAATATCCCAATTTCACTGACATATAAAATGCATCGATGCGCCAATTTCGCACATTTGTGCATCCTGCATAGTAAACAGGTTGCACTAATACAAAAATTACATCCATCTCCTACGGAATTTCATTTCGAATACTTTTATCCCACGAGCGACAAAAGCCTATTTTGCGCCCTTGATGTCAAATAAGCTGTTCGTGCGGGTGCCGCCACGTCGAGAGAAGAAAGAGAAAGTGTAGAGGGCGCGCGCGCGCGTCGCAGAAAGTTCGAGAGAGACACCGCCTGAGACCGTTTCCAGGCGGGAAAAAGTCCGCCGCGCTTTTCAATCGAAAGTAAAAACGAACGGAAGGGAGGAAGCGCGAGAAAAAGGCCGCGGCCAATTACCCTGATTCGCGGGCCTTTGTTGCGAATATCGGGACGCGAGCAGGCCGAACGCGGCGGGCAATTAGGCGCCTTTTAAGTGGCACTCGTGAGATTTAATGGCGTTTAATTGCAGCCGGGACTAAACGACTCGCGGGCAATTGCGACGAGGGGCGTAATTGACCGAGCGAGCCTTTTTGAACGCGTTGCATTTGTTTTCTTCCGCGGACGCAACGCACGACTGCAGCTTATGACGAAAATTCGCGGTAGTGCGTTCTTGGAATTTCAGGTTTCGGATAAAGACGACGATAATCTTGGGAAAAGGTTGCATTATTCGATATGCGCTGATGCAACTTCAATTTTGAAGATAACAATGGAGGAAACGAGTTGCTAAATAATGACATTGGAAACAAAATTCAGTAGTATGTTGATAAGCGGATGTTTAAGATGACGATTGTACATGCAACATCAATGTGATTGGAAATTTTACAGAAGATATTAATTTTGATTGACTGATCATTTTATCATAGATCATACAAGTTTATAAAAATAAGTTTTCAAAAATTATGACGCATCGTACAACTTATAATATTAAATTATAATTTTACTTGACACATTAACGCGCGAGTCGTGTAAAATGTACTAATTCACGTTTGTTTCGAAAATTAGTGCTACTTATGTAATATGGTACTCATCTAAAAATATATCACATGGTATGAATTGATATTGTACCATAATTGTCGTTCAAATTTTACAAAAGTTTTCACGAACTCTAATCCCCAATGCGATTTAGTGAAATAGTTGCAGTACAATCATATTAAGAATAAAGCTAAAGTCAATATTCGCAAAGTTTGCAAAGAGCAATGCACTGATTCTGACTTTCGCACACTTTTACACACGAAGTGTCGTATGACGCTTGTTTCTTGAGAGAAAAAGAAACAATTGCTGACCCAATCAAAATTTATTTATTGTGACAGTAATTACTTCCTTCCGTGAACAAAGATCGAGAATCAGACTTCGAAATACATTGTCTTTGAAATTTCGAATGAAATGCAGCAACGATGAAATTGTGAAGTCATATTTATAAAATTGCAAATCTTCCGTACGACTTTCTTGGAAAGAAATTCCTCTTTATTTTTGGAACTAAAAACATTAAATTAAAATTACAATATTCTCTGAAATATCAAATTAAAAATAAAAAAAGAAATATATGTCGATATCGGTATTGATATATTATATATTATAGATACATAATATATCATATTTGCATAAGAACTTTCCAAATTTCTATTGAAATGAAATAAAATTAGATAGATTTTTCCATCAATGAGTAGTCTGTATATAAACAGTTTTCTCAACGAGTGTATTATTCTGAAATGGAGTAACCTTTTCTATCCAAACAATTCATCTTCAATAATTTAAGAACCCATGTTTTCTCCAGTCCGTCATTTTCCGCCTACTTTTCCAGCGAAACAAATCGATTTCTCAAAAATGACCAGAACAACCTGGAAGAAACGCGGCGACACGGGGCGCGAGTCGCGAAATGCCAAAGAACTTAACAGTCGATTAGACTTAATTGCGCCCACGAATGAAACCGTAACAACATAACAGGTATATTCGCGGTTAAAAAAGCGAGTCATGAAAATCACAGTAATCACGACTACGCATGATTTCGTTGAAATACTTGTATCAATGCACGGCTCGTTAAGACTTTTTCTTCCCTACATTCGCGATCCACAAAGCCACGTCAAGTATTCATTTTATTTTTCCCGATCCGAGTCAACATAGTTTGCAGAGGAAAATGGCACGGCGTGCAATTGTTGTTTTCAATTGCGTTCAATTAAATTCTGTTACCTCTGTTCCCGGAGGCACAAAAAGATTGATACTTTTTGCGTAGCCGCAAATGTAAGCAGCGTACAATAAGATCGAAATCGTATTGTGATGAAAGGTCGTGAGAACGAAAGTGGAAATAATAACGCGGTGCCTCAAACGGCTGGATGTGTTTTATATGATGAGAAAGGATTACACTTTTGTTTGGGCGCCGGTCCCGATGATACAACCAGGAAGAAGATCGGCGGAAAAAAGTCCAAGACGACGTCGTAACCGCGGCGACTTGTCCAAGTTACAGTGACAAAGATATGTAATAACGAAAATTGTCGCATGGCATTTGAACATTTTGTAAGGTGTTAATCAACAACTTGAATGGTTAAAAGAAATAGTAATATACATATATTATATTATATATATTACTATTATTACATGTACATTCAAAATTAAAATTTATTGAATCGAATTAGAAGACTATCGTCAAGAAAATTATTATTCAAAATAATAAATATTATAAGTCAAGTAAAAGCTACTGTGAATAATTAAAATTCATATGAAAATCATAGAATTCATCATGAAAAAAAAAAAAGTTTAATATAAAATAAAGCACTCTTCATATTTGGCAAATCTCTTATTCTCGATAATAGCTTTCATAGCAAAGATCATTATATCTTCAAACTGTTAATAAGACTGTGACGTTTAAAATGGCAATTCTCTCAATATAATTTCCCCTCGCTTCATAACTCTTCTTTAAGTTCGTGCAGTTTAATTAGAAACGTACAATTGAACGTTGGAAAAGAAAAATAAAAAAAAAAAAAAAAAAATGAAAGAAAGAAAAACAAGGTGCAAGAGGAATGCGTCGCTCCTTCGCGCGCTATTCATCGCAAAGGCAAACATGAATTGTTGCGAAAACGGCTCGTCGCACTTCAAATTGCATTTCGTGACGTTATGTAAACGGTAAATTTAAAACGATTGACTTTATAAGTTTGATTTAACGGCCAGATTATATGTATTATGCATTATTAGTATTATGGGAAAAGAACTGACCCGTGCCATTCTTAGCCGGGGCTTTCGAGAACGGATTCGAAACGAATCGAAAACAATCGGACGGGCATTAATTTTCCATTTTTAATTGTCATTTCTTCATCGCACGTTTTGTGTCGGTTAAACAATTATTCTTATTCAAGTGATTGTAATGAATTGCGATTCAATGCGAAATCGCATGAAATTTAAATATTCAAATGCGTTGCACTTAGTTCTTCAAAGGATGTGTTGAAAGTAAATATTGTACTTTGATATAAAATGTTATTGGTTATTATTATTCAATAAATAAAATAATAATAATAATAATAATACTTTGTAAAATGACGTTGAGTGGAAAATAAACCTGATAATAGGAATTCGCGGCATTTTTTTCAGCCTTATGAAAATGTATTTATTATATAATAATTATAATATAATGTAATAATGGAAATTATTGCCAGTTAAATATAAAATTACCGTGCCTCACTTTCTACAATAAAAAAGAAAAAAAAAGTTTCGCGATAAAAATAACTGTGCCACCCGCTGAGGGTGGCGAGCAATCATTCCAAGCGAAATTCAAATCGGCCGCAAAATATCGCAGTTTAAATTCATGGCGTATGTTTTACGTGAAAAACTTGTTGTGTTAGATAAATATGTGTAAGTTTTCCTGCTAAATAAATCTCATAACGGTTACTTGAAACTCAATAACAAAATGGTTAAAGTTTGAATGATATAAATTGCTAACAATTTCCGCATATTAGATATACTTCATTGAAAATGAAGTATATCTAATAGGATGAAGCAATTTGAATTCAAATGGCAGCTTCATTTTGAAAGGGAATATTTATTTAAATCAATGCAATAATGTATGACCGTCGCATTGCAAAATACTTTCTTTGTGATTTCAAATACGCTTTTTACGATGCACTCGCTTTGTCGAAAGGCTAAATTCTTACATCTTTGGCATTAAAAGTACTTGTCAGTGAATGAAAAATGCATAAGTAAGCGATAATTATTGGAAAAAAAGAAGACTCCAATAATGTATTTGGTGCTCTTCAATAGAAGAATATTCTTAAGTTTTCAACAAACATAGAAAATAGATTTATTTAAAGTACAAGCATGTAAAGTGTCTTAGAAATTAGAAAGTATTTTTCGACATATGTTTAGAAGGCAATTTTAACAACTGAATTTCACTTGCTGAGTCTTATTTAAGTATTCTCATTGTCTTGCGTAAAAATGTCCTGGTTTAGACATTCCTGTCTGCTTGCTGTTCACCGACCATATTACACTGTTTGTTTTCTAAGCGCATATTAATGATGTACAAAATGTTTCTAGTTTTATCTCGAATCATCGTTGACTCATTAATCTATGGCGCAATATTTAATGCAAATGTTTTATTTTTATCGTGTAATTATATGCAGGAAGTTGGCGATATTTTCTTCTTCTATTTTTTACATTAATTTAAAAATAGAAACAATTTAATTTTTTTGAGTATAGAAACTATGACTGCAGTTGTTTATTTTAAGATAAAAGATGTCATTATTCTACATCTTTCTTCTTTTAGTAGTTTAAATGTACTTTCGATCCTTTCAAACTTGGACACTTGAAATATTGTGAAAAAATAATAATAATAATAATAATAATAATAATAATAATAATAATAAAAGAAAAACGTTCCAATCTTTCTGCATAATTCAAAATTTAAATCTTTCAGTATTTTGAATTATAAAATGATTTACAATCGTCTAATAAAATTTATTTAATTTTTACAGAAGCTTCAATCTGAAGAAACATCCTATAGTGAAGAATACCTCGATGATGAATATGCAGGTGAAGAAGAAAGCCGACCCGGACTACCAGTAGGACAGTGGTGGAAGAATGGAAAAGCTCTAGAACCAAAATGGCGAGACGGTGACAGCGTGCCTCTAGTTCCATTCCACATAATCCCTTCAAGCAAACATCATCCCAAGGAAAGATTACAATTTAACGTTGAGAAAACACCTCTTACCACCAACGAAGACAACAAGAAATTTTACTCGGATAACGTTAACAACCAATTTTCCAGTTCAGACGTTCATTTATCCAGGCGAAGAAAGCCACCGCAACTTCCAGAAGAAGAGATAGAAAGATTCAGTAAAGAAGGCAGAAAATACGAAGGACCTGCGGATTCGAAGAGGTCTACTCAGAATCTATCAAACAACGAAAAGAATTCACGGTTAGATCAGGAAGTGAAGCATCATATAAAAGAAGTGAAATTTCCGTATGAAAATTTAGATGTGGCCATAAAATACAGGGAAACATTTCAGAATCAGCCAAACGAGTACGAATTAAACGATGAGGAATATCAAAGGCCAAGACCCAGGAAACGTAGACCACCACAAAATGATGAATTTACGGAAGCGAGGATAAATTACCCTACGTATCAATCAATCAAACCACTTTCTAATCCCGAACCCACGACTAGCAATTCAGAGTTGAAAACGATATTGAAAAAGCAGCGAGGTAATGGTCTAAGTTTATCAGAAATTCTGCAGAGGAGTAATTTAACGTTATCAGATCTTCTGGAAGGAAAAGTTAACGTAATAGATTTACTGAAAACTATGAATAAAGATGATGAGGGTGAAGAAAAGAAGCCCGATAAAGATCAACAAAAGATGAAAATTGATATTCAAGAACCATTTACGTTTGTTGGAAATAATGTGCTGCAATATAAAGTAGCTGAAGCAGAGCAGGAAAAGACAAGTAGTAAAAACAACGAGACTCAGGCCGATGCAAATCGAACTGAAGAATCTGGTAAAATCGTTCCACTTAAAAAGCTGGAACTTATGGAGCAAGAACTAACTGAGCCAATGGACGAGAGGAAAATCAAAGTGCAAGAACCGTCAAGAATAATTGATAGTAAGATTCTAATGTCGCAGAAAATGGCCATTTCTGAAAACCCTGTCAGAGTATCAACTACTATGAAAAATGTGGATACAACTTTGTCATTGTTGAAGACAGCTGTACCAGAAAAATCAGAAAATATTGAAGAAGATGAAATTATGGAGTTTTCGGATTTCACCATTAAAAGCTCAGTAGGAGTTCCGAAAAACAGTTTACCTTCTGCTGAAATGAACATGAACATAGAACGTGAAGCGAATTTAGAAATCTTTAAAGAAGACAGAGATTTTGCGAAGGTTTCAACGAAAATAAATAAAGCGGAGTTAACTACTCAGACAGCATTGCCACACGATGAAGTAACAACAATTAAAACATCACGGAGCAACCACAAGAATTACACAAATCAAGATAACTATGACAAACAAATATTGGAGACAGAGCCAGATGCCCGAGCAGAGTTACTAGAACTCTTCAGTTCTGGATCTAGTGCGAAAAGATTAGAACGTCTGTTAGAGTCTAGAAACATGACTTTGGAAGAGTTTATAGCACTGAGACAACGAGGTTCTAGCCAAATTCATCTTGCCGAAGTATCGAAAGAGAGGCATCATAAATCCTACACTGTGGAGGCATCACCAGAACCTGAAACAACCACCTTTGAATCGACTTCAGAATTTCCTGAAACAAGTCCACCATCCACCGTTTCTTCGACAATAAAACTTGTTGAAACTTCAACGACTGAAGAACCTAGAGATAACGTCGCCGACGAGCAAAGGATTTTGATCCAAAACAGTGAAATTCATTATCCCCATTCAGTCTTGAATCTAAATGGGCATGAAATTTTGGACATCTATGCAGCTTTCGATTCTCTGCCATTTGGGCAAAGTTCAAAGCATGATAATATATCACTTGACAATAATGGTTCAATGACTTTTATAGAAGTTGGCCGGGTTGAAGAGATCGCGGATGAAGAAGCTGAATCACTGAGCGATGTTTATAAGACGAGAGAATCTAATACCAAGGAAGGACCAGCAACGTTTTCGATGGCAACGCCAAGTATAATTGCTAGTGGAGTCATTTTAGCAGTCACAGTGGTAGTTTTCGTGATGATTTTTATCATCTGCCGAGTACAACAGAAGCAAAAGTATACTTACCGGAATACGTTTTCTCGAGCAGTGTTCCAAAGTCCAGCTTTGGCAGCTAGGAAATTGTCTAATACCAGCAGTTTGAATACGATTATGGTGAACGTGGTAACGACGTCTAGCACAAATAAACCAGAACGACCTGGCGAACTGGAGCCGGATTATGATATGAAAAGTGATATGGAGAATGACTCTTTAGATGGCAACGATAGTTGGGACACAATTCCGGATTTTATGAAGTGATGACTTGTTAAACAAGAGTTGAAAGACTTGTTTCTTTTGAACTCTCCGTGAAGAGTTTTGTTTGAATTTGTGAATAGTGTGCCATTTGCTGATGATTGGTGTAAATAGTATTCAGATAGGCAATTTCAGCAAATGCACGATAAAAGCTCATCTTTGACATTTAAAAACTGCTGTCTAAAGTATAATGAGCAAATGGGAGTATCGTGTTAAAGTTATAGTTGTTTATTTAAGCAACTCGACAGTTGTTTGAAATTTGCCAGTATTGTTGACAGAGTCGATTAAAGTCTGATAATTTGTCTCCGTATGTCAAACACATAAGAAGACAAACTACTTTCAGAAATTGCAAATCGATTTCAAAAAATTTAATTACCAAAAAACAATTTGATTGTTTTTGGAATATAATGTTAAGAAAACATTTTTTTAATATTTTGTATAATTCATTTATAAGTATTGTTTGTAAGGTGTATTTATTTTTGAGTTAATTAGTAAGTTTTTTTATATTAAAAAATGTACTTACAATTTCATGTATTGTATTCTATTTAATGTTAATTATTAGTCTTCATGTAAAAATATTATATCATTGTTTATAAGTGTGCATGTAGTAACTTATTTCATGTATATAAATTATATTAATACTCTTACATTGACTTTAGTCAATGGAATTTATAATGTTGTTTTATAATAAAATAAACAAAATTATTATAAAAGTCTTCCATATGTTCATAAAACATATGACCAAATAATCCTAAATATATTAAGTAATTAGTATCATCAAATAAATATTAATCAGAATTGTACATACCAAAATTCATCGTAGGTAAAGACTTCTCGAAGTAAATCAGACACAGCGTTTCTACTGTTCTGAAAAAGGCGATTGAAGTATGCATATTGTCTGGCAATGTTTCTACACTGCTTTAAGGCAACATCTGAAATAAAATATTTTATATTTGATACACATTATTTTACATTGAACATTTACCTCCAAAATCAATCGTAATTGTTTTAATAATAAAATTTTTACCTAGAGTAGGACTTCCTTTTAATTCCATCATATCATTAGTGCTCATATAAAGAACAGTATTGTATGTTGAAGGAAGAATATCCAAATAAGGCTTCCATTTGGAATTTTCTTTATGCTTTTCAATCAAAAGAGCAATAGATAATTCGACTTGCGGTAAATGATGAATCAATGGATCATTTCTAATTGCTTGTAGTTCAGTAGCCGCGTTTTCAACGCAGAAAATAACTTTCTTTGGAATCTCCAATAACAATTCATTCTCTTCAATATTTCTTTCTGCTTTCAAACCAAGATCATAATTCGGATACTCTGCAATACTGACGTCTTTGGTATTCACATTATTCTCTTGAAGCCACTTCATGAAGCTACTCTCAGCCAAGATCCTTTTTTGAGGTTCAGATTTCATGTTCTCTAGTCGCTTAACCTTTTCCAAAGCCACTGATATCTCTAGGTAATTGGTCCATAATTGAGTGGCAAAAGTTGGATTACTACTTACTGAAATTAAATTAAAAGATCATTTCCATTATTTTCATAAATACATCTTTTCAACTTTTTTTGTAAAATTGTTAAATCAAAACATATTCTTTTTTTATTCATATAATTTTCTAGTTCATTTTTAATTCGATTTGTGCAAATAAAATACATTCTGTGATACCAGTAGAATATTTTTTAGATTTTTAAATACCATAGAAACATGAGAACATAAATAACAGTGTAAACATAAGATCTCCCGTGACCTTTATAGTATATAATACACTCTAACGGTACACAATTTACTTTAGGCTTGGCATCGAAATGTCAAAAATGTCAGGTCGTTTAAATATAGAAAACAAATACATGGCATCAAAGTCAGTTGTAAAACATGGGTGAAGAATGTGATTTTTTTTTTTTTTTTTTTCAACTGCTTGAAAACAAAGTAAATAAACCTGTTACAATTATATCTTAATGAAAGAAAATTGCATTTTAATTTCTTTTTATACATAATAATTTACGAATCTTTACATTTATGTGTAAAATATTTGTATACTAATTTTCTACTAAATATTTACGTTTACACATTTTTAAAAGAAATTTATCGAAAAGGAAATTTCTAGACGATTATATTATATTTTATGCATTAATTTTCAAACTTTTGTTATGAAATTGTCATTTTTCTGAAATTCGTTTCTCAATCTAAAACAAGTAATCAAATCAATGAAAGATAAAAAGAGTAAGAGTGAAAATCTATATAAATAGTTGTAAGTAGTACCACTTTCTTTACTACACTTGACCATCAAAATAATTTAGACAGTGAAATCTTAAAATAATTGTATAAAAATAGTGAAAGTTCACGCAAAGACAGACTCAAATAAACAGTAAAAAAGTTAGCTTTGTAATTAAAATTTATATACTCTCTCTTTCAAATTCAAATTAATTATTATTAAAATTAAGGATCACTAAAATCAATTTGTTATTAAAATTTTTTTTTTAATTTAAGTGCTTAGCAACAACTTGATATTTAATAAAATAAAATTGAACGTTTAACAAATATAGAAATTAGATCTCATACATTTCCAAAAATAGTAAGTGAAAAAAAAAAAACAAACAAGTATCAAATAAAACAAACAAACCTATCATTAAATCACCGATTTCTCTACGACATTAGTTTTAGTTGACGAAACGGTTATTTATAGTTTTATCAATTATTTTCTAATAAACATTTAGGTTAGGTGCACATAAATGAAAGATTCGCAACATTTTACACCACAATTTATACTTATCATTCGTAAATCTTCATCTGAAGATAATTTTTCTTGTTAAATTTTTTTAAATTAGATTTGAAAACAATTACATGCCATAAATTAACTTTTACTCAAAATCAACTTTCAAAGTCATGTTTGTAAACAAGCACAACAATCTTTCATTTTCAAATTCGACAACACTACCTTTTTTTCATTCAAATTAACCAAACGGTATTCGTTTCAAATAAACACGTATGTTAAAATGATAAAAGTAATTTAAAAAGGCGATAACTTACAGTGAAAAATGCGCTCACACTGCACGTTGATTTCGTTTCGTTTTGTCGACGAAATCTTTTTTTGATTGGACGGTTGTTTATTTCTGATCGGTGCAGCATGCGCCTTCTTTTTACCCATCTTCGTGCTAAACGAAACAACTGACAAAAGCTTGTTTCGCAGTCATTCGGTGCATGATAACAGCGGATAACGGTGATCGTCACTAAACACAGCTGAATCCCGTTGGGAACCGCGACCACCTAATACGAGCTTTTTCATTCCGACGTTGTTATTCTATATTTTCCACACATTCATTTTTGAATCCACACATTTATCGGCCAATGGACTGCCGCGGCCGGCATTCTATAAATATTTGCATGACACGGCACGAGGAACGACGCTTTTCGGGAATATCCAGCAAACGGCTGGCCCGAACATAACCTCAAGCGGGACTCCTAGAAATTTAAGCATTTCTTATACATGCAGATACATATTGCGTAGTATTGATTTCCTTTTAATGTTATTGCAGAAGCAAACTGGGGTCACCTACTTTTGCGAGGTCAAATTCCCCTTTCCGCCACTGTGGCCCCTCCCCCTTTTTTATATGAATGACTGATTTATTTACAAAATGAAAAAACTTGAATGAAAATAAACTATTGAAGGATGTTAGAATTTTCGGAATGAAGGGAAGGGTCATTTGTTTACATTTAACGTGAATAAACAAAATATATGCGGATTTTCTTTTGTTTGTTTTTTTTTCTCCTAGAATTGCCGTTCGAAGATCACGATAATTATTTAACAGTTATTATATTTATTTATGAATATGATGAAATTTTTTTAGATTGTAATAGAATTTTACTTTTACTGAAGAAAAAAAAATGCTTTGATTTGTTTAATAATACCTTTTTTGTAAAGGTAAAAACCCGGAGGCTAATAACAGGTGAATGAGTAATCGAAAATATCAAATTTTAATATATAAATAATATTACTTTAAAGTTAAAAATACTTACTTATATGATATCTCTTTGTTGGTAAATAGACAAAATACACTTGATTATTGTTTATGTTGCCTAATAGCAACATAAACAACAAGACAACGCTTGAAAAAAATCAGAGACTGAATTAGTGTAGGATTGACACTGGAAACGCATTTCAAGGACAAGATTATTTATAAACAATGAGGAAAATTACATGAACATTTTTAATTCTGTTTATACTGCAACGTTTATACATCAATGACTTTGAAACATGTTTCCATTGTTAAACCCAATGCCGAATTAGTCTATAATTTTTTTGCTAAAATTCCGAATTAACATTTTTTTCTTTTTCATTAATTTACAAAATATTTTTTATTTCAAAGAAAAGTTATTCGAAACAATATATTTCGAAACAACATATTTGTTATTATGAAAATAAAATAACTGCATTTGAGGGTGGAAGGTGAAAAAAGGGCGGGAGAGAGAAGAAAAGCCGCGGCCAATCGCTATCTTTTCCGGCCGCCCAGATACGAAATATCAAGATAGCCTAATCGATTAATACGACTTTTTTAAAGCTTCCATATTTCAACAAAATTTTTCCTTGATGATGATCCTTGTAATCACGAATCACCTTGTGCGTTTCTTTAATGATGACTCGGGTTAGCACTAGGTGATTTTATGGTCACCCGGATCATCATTAGGGAAGTGCATTAAGTGATTATTTGATCACCCGGGTCATCATTCAAAAAGTGCACCAGGTGATTTTCGATGACCCGGGTCATCGTCAGGGAAGTTCACCAGGTGATTTTCGATGACCCGGGTCATCGTCAAGGAAATTCACCAGGTGATCTTCGATGATCCGGGTCATCTTCAGGGAACAGCACCAGCTGACATTGTAGAAGGTCAAAAAATATTGAAAACAAATCTTATTTAGATAATATGGCGTCTTTAATATCAACGTTTTTTTCTTTGTGTGTTGATAAAGGTCAAATAACAACACAAATACGAAAAAATGTAATAATCAAACAAATGTAAAAAGAATGGTCAAGCATTGTTGATAAAGAAGAATGCCATATTATCCGAATGAAAAAATTACCTTCTATTAGCAATAGATAAAAAAAAATGGCGAAATGTTAATATTGCGAGTATAATTTTAGATTAAGTTGGCGATTTTGTTATTTTCAATCAGGGAAGCATCAAACAATTGGAATGAATTATAAATATAAATTCTAAAAAACATTCATTAAGATAAAAATACTTTGTATAATAAAAAAGACTCACCAGTAACATGCTCCCACGAGGAACAGAATAAAAAAATTATCTAACCTTTTTTTATCATGGCGTCCATTGAAGAATTCAATCGAAATCTATTTCTCAATTCAATCCAAGCAATTGAATTAAAAAACAACAGGGCTGCTTATGGTGGATTCCAAAAACATTAATCGAGTCGCGTCACAACTTCGTTTGCCGTCAAAATGACCGACGAACTTTCCCGCAAAGGCGACGTAAAAAAAAAAAAAAAAAAAAATGAATAACAAAACGCAAACACTTTCGCGAGAAAAGTTAAGCCGGCGTTGAAAACTATTCGAACATCGCGGCCCGATAAAACTTCCTCGAAACATTTAACACGAGAGACCATCCAATCACTGCGACGAACCAACAGAGAATGACGCAATCGGAGATAACAGCCGGGCGGCGTTAGCAGTGACGCGGCGACACTGGCGCTAGGGCGAACTAGCCAATGGGCGCGTTTTTGTTAGATTCACAGAATTCTGTGAGGCGAAATGTGAGTAATTTGATTGGTTGATGAAAATTGTAGCCAATCAAATTAGTCATAGTTGTTTGACATTCTTTGTAATATAGACTAAAATAAATGTTTAAAATATACCAACAAATTCAACAAAAAGTTTTAATAATATTCAAAACAGTAACATTCGTAATGACATTGAGCATTGTTATGAATATTCGTTGTTTACTTTCGGTACAAATAAAATTATTTAGAACTATTTCTAGAACTTTCGATCGATATTTGAAATAAAGATATAATTATATAACAAAGTTTTTTTTTTTTTCTTTCTGAAAATGTTTTTTCTTTTATCCAAACATTGTTATTGTTTATGTAACTGCTTTTTCATTACAAATTTTTTCTTCACTTGAATTGTTTCTTTCTTTTTTTTTCTTTTTGAATATTTTTAAATATCAATCATTTTATTTGCATCTTCACACCTAATATCTATTTCACAAAAGTAATATTAAAGTAATATTAAAGTAATAGTAAAAGAAATATTATTAATGTCTTAAAAAAGTATAATTATCAAAAACACTAATAATGAAATTCATTTATAATTCTTCGATGAATAAAAAAATTAATAAATAATTTTTAAATATCATTAAACAATCAACGTCAATAAAATTTTAAAATAATGCTGACTGTTGTTGTCATTGTTATTGTTTTGAATCTTATTTAATGTTCGCCAACCACTATGTATTTTTTCTACCACCAGCGTTGTAACGGTGTCGTCTTTACCGACCTCATTCTCCATCGATTCATTAAAGTCGTCGGTTCGTCTTCCGCGTACATTATTTTCAGGTGATAGTGTCGAGCCACGAGTATTCAATATTCTTTTTTTAATATAAAATATTGTTAGCTTCTGGATATACCTCGAAAGAATTATATTGTTAGTGAAAAACAAGTAAAACTTATTCAAAAAATATTAATGTATTTATTTTAATGTAAAAAAAACTATTAACTTCTTGTATTGAAAAAAGACAGATAGCAGTAGCTGTGTAATCAAAAAGGTAATTAAAATGTGATTATTTCTCTTAATAATATGAATAAAAATGTACTCACTGTATTTCAGGTGTTGATAATTGTAGTCACAGTACCAAATTTTTTTAGATATCAAAAATTTAATAACAAAGCGAAAGTATTTTATAAACTACCGAAATATTTGATATCTTAAATTTTTGTTGCGAAGGAAGAAACAATTATTGTTAAAACAAAACAAGTAATTGTGTTATAATTACAAAGTAAAAATAAGAATATAAAGACTTATTGTAAGTAAGAGACAACAATATTTTCTTCTTTGTTTATTTTCAAGTATTTATATTGTTATTTTTTGCTTTGTAAATACAATCTAGCACAATAAAACTGCCCAATCCATTGTTCGCAAGGACAAATGTGGATTGAAAACGAAATCAAAAACATAGCGGCGATTCTTTTACCGTGGCATTGTTTTTCGTCTTTATTTTATTTTCTTTTTCCTTTAAATTAAGTACATTCACGATGTTTATATTTCTATGTTTACATGTATAAAATATAAAAATACTGAGTCAACCAAATCGCGGTCATTCAATGAAAACGCGCGCATATCACTGCTATTTTAATAGTAGGCCAGGATGTTTAAACTCTCGCTAATCTCTTGGACCAACATCAGCCCAATTCGTTTATCTCAAACGATGCTTTTTTGGGAAAGCGGCTAACTTTATAAACTTACGTCAAAATAATTGACTTGATATTATAACGAACCAATGATTACTTATTATTGTCAATGATAAAAGATCAGAACATTTAGAAAATGACACCACGTAAATGAGTATTGCTGTAGAGGATATAATTTTTTAATAGAGTAGATATTCAGGTACTATCAATAAATTTTGTATAATCCAAAAATTTGTAAAAATAGATGAGGAAAAAGCATAAAAATTATTGTGAATATACACATATATTCTATAATGGAAATAACTCAATGACAATTACAATTCGACACCAAGAGAATATATAATCAAGAATAATTACAAGTGAAATCAATGTACATTTAGTGAACATAAAAAAAGGACTAAATTTATAAGTATGAATTAAAGTTTTCTTTCGTTTTTACTTGTCATTTCATTTTCCGGCAACCAGTTAATAAACTCATCCCCTTGGTACCATTTTCTCATGCAATCACATACAACAGCAACGATTGAAAACAAAAATCTGCTGCGTTTGTCGTTAAATCGAACAAAAGTTTACACACCCTGTCGTAGGTTACGTCGTTAAGTTTAAAATTACTGAGTATCATTCGTGACAAATACAGTTAAACTTTTATCGGTAAAAGCGTTTCTTCAGTCGTTAGTTCGGTACTATACTTTCGACTTATCAACTACACTATAATAAGGTCAACGACCTCCATTTCATGAAATTCAATTCTGTGATGACCATAGTCTTTGAAAATGTACAATTTTCAATGATTATTTTTTCTTTGCTTCTGAATTTTTCCGGCTTCCTCGTATCATCAAGTTCGTTTGCATTACGTATGTGTATGTACAATTGAGTCGATTCATTTTATGTAAAAAATGTTACAGTTCTAGACGACGCAAAAGTTGGATTCTTGCTTTTCCATATCACGAGATAATTTGTACAATTAGTTATTTCTTGTCGTTATTTCGTATGACCGGATGCGACAATTTTATGTCCAATCGAATGTTTTAACTGAAATTCGGTGCGTATTTACAATTAACCCGTCGTTTGTTTGAATAATCAGCAAAAATGCATGTCTAAAATTATAATATCCACCATAAAAATACTCTCCGAAAATAAAAAGTGCATGATGTGTAACTAGTAATAAAAATGTACACAACGAAATTGAAGGAGAGCTTTTTCGAGGTAGTGCATCAAGTCTGCCTTACGTTTTACTGGTACAATGACAAAATAAGTTTGTCTTCAGCATTTGGTATAACAACTACGTAAATATAATCATTAAAAATTAATTCCTGCCATTAATACGTTACTGGATATTTTTCTTCGACCACGTTTAGAGAAATAGTTATTAATTTATAGTTAAAACATCAAATCAATCAAAAAATTCACAATTTGTATAGAATTTTAATCAAATCATCCTAAGCATGCTCGATGAAAAATGTCCCCAAACACATAGTAACAATAAAGTAAAATTAATAAAAGAAACCGTCGGAGAGTATTACCGCATTCAGCACCGCGTGAAATTTGCACTTTCCTTAAATGACTACTTATCCTAATCAATCTAATGCAAACCATTACAAAAGCCATTATAAAAAGGTTTGTAGAAAAATAAGATGAATTTGAAACGTGTGCACCCGTAACAAGATGTATAAATTATTAACGTAAATAATATGATCAGAACGTTAGACATAGGAATAGCAACACTTAATCACATATATTGCCAACGAAGGATACAAATAAGAATAATTGGTAAATATTGTTCGATGATATCAAATATTATATCATGTTAATAGATAATATTTCAGATTTCGACGAATAATTTTGATGAACTGCTTTATATTAACATTACGAAGAATTATTAACATAGCACTCGTTATTATATTCAACTTCATTTAATTTTTTTACCTTTTTTCTTTTTTTATTATAAAACATTATTGCTCCTAAAATATTGTTGGCAATGTATGATTCGTCAATTTTTCTATTGATTTCTTGGACGAGTACCTGTACAATTTTTTCAATCGCATTTCTCGAGAAAGAATTGGTCGTTCGTAAGTAATTGGGTAAATAATGAAATTAAATTAAAATTAAATTCACCACAAAGTTACAACACTGTCGATTAAAAATAGTTTGTTGACATAACGTAACTAGTAGAAAATAATACTCTCCTAGCGATATTACTAAGATTTATGTTTAAGTAAAAAAAGGATCCTATAAATCAGGGTTCTTTCTGCACTGTTCAAATTCTGAATTTCAAATTCAATTAGTATGAAATTCGTCTATACAGAGATGACACGACCAAGAACCTTCAGGTGGCGATGATAGTGGTGGCTGCAAGCAGTACATGTGGTAACCACGATCGCAATCGTCGCAGAACAGCAGCTGATCCTGATTGATTTCGAAAATCAAAAATAATTAAAGAAAAATAGCTTGTACTTTGAATTTCATATTTCTATTTACATATATAAAACTAACGTTTATAATTTAGCCCAGAAAACCCCCACTCATATTTGAAATACTAATTTAAAATTTGATTAATAATAAAGTTATTAATTATTTAAATCAAAAAGTCTAACTACAAGTTGAACTGTTTGACACAAGAATCTGCATAAAAAGTTCCTTAGAATTCTACTTCAAAACCCAACTATTTAGAAACCTGTGTAGGTTCCCACATAGATATGATTGGATCAAATTACCACTCTTATGGAAATTCAAATAGTTTTCTAAATAGTGTGGGTTCTAAATAAATTCCTGTGTAGATTCCTAGGACAGACACCTATATAGAATTTTTATACAAAATTTTTTAATAGGGTCAGTATCATTACTACCTTCCTTAATACGAAATATACTATTATGATAATGTGTTTCTATCCATGTTATTAAAATTAATTCAATTTTTAACTATCAATCAAGTAAAAATAAAATGACAAAACTCGTAAAAATATATGTTTTTTCAAACATTATCCAAAAAACAAAAATCGGTCTAAGTTTTAAACATGATTTAAAAAGTTGAGAGTTGCATGACTTAAAAAGAATGTAATGATAAATTAAACTTACGTCGTTGTCCGAGGTACCGCATAATGAGCAACATTTGCATTCTATGCACTGCCACCTGTACTTGCGCACAGAAACGATCATGTTTGCAGTAAATTGCAAACAAGTTGGATGGCCTATAACAAGAACGGATGTCTCAGGATAAGGATTCGTGGATAAGAGAAAGGTGCCAGGACAATTTATCTTGTGCCGAAGAACAGTGAACTCCAAGCTACTTCAATTCCATCAACAATTGTTCATCAAAGCGTAACAACGTTCAACCGCGATCGTTCAACCAATCGTTCAATTAAGGCACTGCAATTGGCGGCGATGCAATTGACAGTATTCGTTCTCTAAAATCTTTCACCTTTCCTCAGCACTTAACTTCAGAAATAACAACAATGCAAGCGACTGTTTCGTACGCAAAAACGTGTTTTATTGATCAACTCTTCATTTTTCATTTTGATTTCTTTCTTAATCTTTTCATCGCGCGTAAGCCGATGCTTTCTGAACACACGTCCTCGTTACACGTTATACTTTATTTTACTTATGCGCGGATTTCTTTTCTCTTCTTCTTGCCTTCTGTCTTTTCTCTATCACCGAGCTCTCTTCGCCGTATATTCTCCTTCCAGTTATAATAAGTGATTAAATTAATAGCAGTGCGTACCTTGGAATAGTTCACGTTCTTTCTTGCGTAGCACAATATAAACGTCGCGGTCCCTTTCAGCACTCTGTCATACGCATTCCATTAATCTTACAACCGCTCCTTTATCATCGCACTCATTATTTACACACACATACTCATGCATGTCCACTCACACACATAATCCTATTAGCTCATAATATCCGATTACAGTTGTCGCATGTTCAGCTCAAAAAATACCATTGGTTTATCTCGAACGAACTTGATATTTATACGGACAATGTTCCTATGATATTTTCTGAAATGAACATCCGACATTTCGAGTAGATATTCTGAGGACATCTGCGATATTCTAGGAATATCTGAGGATATCCTTAGAATATCTGATTGCGCAGGCTGAAACCGCGATCTCTCGCTCATCGCGGTTTCCCGCAGCCCGACCGAGCTGACCACCGTGCGACCCCAATCTTCCGAACCCACGACCCAACTTTTGTTCGCAAGTGGGCGAAAAAATAAAGCACTCGCAGGGTGGTTCTCGCCGGGCCCACGTTCTCTTGGAAGGAAAGGGACTTTCCCTTCGAAGAGAAGAAGACAACTACAATCGGTGACGTAACGTTCATTGGCCAGATGAAGAACGAAAAGATACGTTCGACCATCTCGAGGGGATATACATTTGCGCGAGGAAATGTAAAAATTACAATACTAAATGAAATCGGAATCAAAGTATCGGTGTTTGACCTTTTCATCAACAACGAAACAAAAAATTTAAAATATTTGATAAAATTAACCTTCATAATTATAACATGTCAGTACATTTTGAATGAAAAGGCCGAAACAATGATATTTTGAAGTGTATTTCTATAAAGTATAATAATTTTTATAAGAAATTTTGTTGGGTGTTTAAGCGAGACATTAACATTATGTACAAACGCTGCTCGTCGTACTCTTCGGATCATTAATCATCGTAATTGTGCGATAACAAGTTTTCATTTAACAGTATAAGAAATCGTATAAATGCCTTCATTTCTTAGTCATTTCTCGGGCCCGTGCCAAGTGGCGCCACGCTGCGATCCGCAGCGCCACCTTCGCCTGAGAAAAATATTCGAACGCCACATGGCGCCACCTGGCACTCGCCTGAAGCTTGAGTACATAATTCATATATTATGTTTGTGAATCGATTTTAAATCGAAAGCTGCGCACTAACTTGGCATTGCAGGGGATTCGAATTCAACGACTGAAACAGCAATCGATAAATAATTCTATGAGCGACTTAAAAAAACACGGTACAATGGAACGGTCTTGTAGCCTAATGCCCACGGAAAATAAATAAAACCTATGGAGGGGCGCGGTTCTACCTGCGCGCTATAAATTGAAACGAAAACCGCAAAGAGATAATTCGCTCTTGGGAAATTAGATGCTTTTGAGGTTTTCTTTTTTTTTTGAAGATAAACGGTTGGTAAATATATTAAGAATTCCTCAAACATCAGAAGACCACTTTGTTAAAAACAAGTCCATCTAGGATCTTATCGAGGAATATAGAGAATTCTAACGGTGGTCTTGAGCAAAAATTAAGAAATTCCTACACCATGAAATAGCCTGAATTTATCAAACATTTCTAATCAATAAGTTATATATCTCAAAATTCACCCATCTTTTTCACTAACAAAAATGACAGTTTAGATCTTAAACAAGAACTCCAATTACATTCCTCAAAAAGATCATAGATGAATATCTTCACTAGAGGAAAAGATTAGTAAAGAATATACATTATCTATTACAGTAAGGAAAAATACTCGATAATACCAGGCTCTCGATTTTCATGGAGTAACAAATGCTGCGGAACAAATTGTTCGTTTACAGTTCTATTATTATATATAATATGCGTATAATACATATTTAATAAATAATCGCGACGAATGTAGGAGAAATGGGTGCACGTTAACTACGAGAATGGTAAAGTACACATGTAACTCCATTATTCAAAGGATAACATTAAAAGCGTGACGTAAAACATTTTACATAAATTTAACATTACACGTCGTATTGCAACGATTTTGTCGCGTAATCGCGATAGATCTAGTTACAAATCTAAAGACAGAAATACTGCTTTCCGTCAGAATATCGTAAATCAATAAAAAAACAAGATAAATTTGTGTTTAAGAAAACAAGTCCTAAAATGGGAAGTAGAACGAAGAAACAATGTGTCTGATTTTCGAAACTCGCATATTTTTTGAAAACAATTTTTATAAAAATAATGAGAACGTCGTCGAAAAAGACTAATATCCCAAAAAAAGTTGCACTCGCTGCATATGAAGACTAGACAATGAATCGAGTTAATTGTTTTCGTTTTACTAATGAACCAATTTGAGTGTTCCATATTGACTAGCAATAAATAAGGAAGCCGAAGAAGAATGGAAAAACACGGTATTGCCTTTGGCTCTAAGACCCATAAATTGCATTTTAAAGGAATAGCTCTACAAACTACTTAATAATATTGAATAATATTAATAATACTATTCGCTTGATTAAACAAACAATAGTTGAGTTACAATCCGCGAACAACTTGTTTGATTATCGAAATACTTCTTCGAATAAGTAATTTCTTGTTCCTTTGTTTTCAAGTACGTCAGTCAGTACAATAATGAAATAAAAAACGTATAAAAGCTTTACAATAGTTGTATCAGTTCAAACGCTTTATTTGTAGATAGGAAACCTGCGTCGAAACATTCATCATCAGAATCAAAGTCGTCATGAGAATTATAAAAAATATTTCACGTTCCTCGTATTTCCGAAATGAAAGGCATTGGTCTAACTGTCATTTTCATCATTAAATTTATCTTATATTAATTTGTTTTGTTCATTATTTGTTCTTTATTTTACTCTTTTACATATTCGACGTTTTATGAAAGTTTAGAAACTTTATGAAAATATACTGTCGATCGCGATGAGTTTAATTTCAAAATTTAGTTTTCCTTCCACTTTTCTTTTCCCATTTTTCCATCATTTTCTATGCATTTTCGATCAGACTTCAAAATCATCAAAAGTACATTTTTGGAGGAACGACAAATGAATATTTAGCAAGACAATTTGAGTTTTTAGAAGAAACTAAAAACTTTGACGTTGCGTTAAGCTGTATACTACGTCATTTATATTAACTTTATTGCTTTAGCCTTGATGTCCCAGAAATGCCCATCCAAGTCGAGACAGTTTTTCCCGAATTGTAAACTCTCGAAACTCTCAATACAAGTGTTTGCAATTATTTTATTGACGCAAACTAGCGATCATTTTTCGCGTACTATAAAGCTTTTCGTCAAATGATTGCTCCGAAAAATGTACAAATCGAAATCAAAAAAATTTGTTCAATTTTTACAAATTGGCCTATAAAATAATGGAATCGAAAAAAAAATTGTTAAATTATTCGAAAAACTGTATGATTAAATGAGAGAAAATCGATTTGAAATTACTTTTTACTGGCAATGATTTACAACCTGAGTTACTTTTAAAAAACAACTTTCTTAACTTGATTTCTGTTCACGTGGCATTAAAAATAACGAAAACAACAACAACCCTGCCTCGACGAGCCTTTTCAAAACGTTGCATTGAAAAATGGCCGACGTTGACAAGCAACGTGCGGAAATGCGAAAAATGCGAAAAATGTTGAAAGAGCCCAGGGTTTCCCCAATTTTCACGTTTTCTTTTGGTAACAAGTACGAAATCACTTGACCGGTCGATCGTGCATAAATTTACGAGCTGCACAGTAAACAATGGACGTTAAATTATTTGCCCTCTAAATCCTTTTGTCGCGCGTCAGTCGACGGACAAACGTGTTGCCGTTGCGATTGTTCAAGCCTTTATTACTAGATTAGGGTGCTTTCGTTTACCAATAACGAACAAAATAATTTGTTTACTTTTCATGCGATCGGCCGATTCTCTCATTGTGGGAGATTGCAATCAGTGCAAAAAAATGCGTATTTCGTGTCGAAAATTCATTAAAAAATCCGTCGTCTTTTTCGAGGTGGAGAAAAAAATAACCATAGGTCTTCTGCTAGATTTAAATTATAAAAATTGGATTTTAACGAGTAAAATTATTATCTTATTGTTGAAAATAATTATATTTTATTTAAGAGTTTGATATAACATAACCTCATTTATTGATATCGAAAATCTGTGATTTTACACTCCAATTCATGTTTTCTATGTAAAAAAAGAAAGTTTATTTCCATTTCAAATCATATATTACTAGTTTTATATTACGAATTTATTCTTACGTTATATTACGAATTATTACGTTATATTACGAGTTTTATATTCAAGTGTAATATTTAAAATAAAATATCAACATTACAATTTTGTTTATAAGTACCGAATTTGATTTCAAAATCATAATGATTTAGGACTGAAAATACGAATCGATATTTAAACAATTTGCATGGTAACATACAATTTTTGTCATATTTAAATGTACATATTAAACATTTTAAAATAACATTGACTTAAAACAATTCTTTTAATTAATAAATATTATTTTTCACTTAAAAATATCAGCTTCTACAAACGTAATTTATTCGAGAGGTCACTTTTAAGTAAATTCAAGTAAATCAAATTGAAAAAAAAAAAAATGTTAATGTTATGACCTTTGAAGATTATTTTCAACTTGAATTATAATGACGAAAATTTAAATATTGTTTTTCAATCAAAACATAGTACAAGTAATAAACATATTTCATTTAAAAATTCCCAAAAATTGAGTTATTTTTGTAAGGGTATCAAGTTTCAAGTAATTTTTTTCAATTTAAATCCTTGATGTTTTTAAAAGAATATAATAATCGTCAATAATAATAATAATAATAATAATAATAATAATAATAATAATAATAATAATAATCATAATAACAACAACAACAACAACAACAATAATAATACTAATAATAATAACAACAACAACAACAATAATAATAATACTAATAATAATAACAACAATAACAACAACAACAACAACAACAACAACAACAATAATAATAATAATAATAATAATAATAATAATAATAATAATGGTAATATTAATAATAATAAAGTTGAACATTGGCCGTTTAAAAAATTTGCCGCCGTGAGATCTGACCCAGGATGAAAAGAAAATAAGCGTAGCAATAGTTAAGACAAACAATTGGACCTGGGCGCGGAGTGGTGGAAAGTGGGAGGGTCGCTGGCACGACATTGGTCGGCGTAGTCGAGTAGCTTGCGCGCGTCCAACGAGCTCGAAAGTCGGCCGTATCGGTTCACAGTGCGTTCAGTCGGCGCCGAAACATCGCACGTGCGACGCACGCTCGTACTCACGGAACAAGCGATCGGCCGTCGTTCACATTTGTTTACTTAACTTCACGTTTGTGTCGTTGGTGAACTACATGTATCTTCAGTTCGGTTCAGTGGTTGTTCCCATTCAGCGAGCTTTATGTTGAACGCTTTGCAAATCTGTAACTTTTTTACGCCGAACAGGGATATGCCTATTGCGAAGGAAATTGATCAACGGTAAGTGGCAATATTTTTTTTTTATTTATTTTTTTTTTTTTTTCATTTCAATGATCTACTTTGAATAACATTATTTGTTTTGTTTTGTTTTGTTTAATTGAATTTTGTATAAGATTGTTTATCATCAAATAATCTTATATCATGATTTTATTTATAAAATATTTTATACACACTCGGCGGTGAATGTTTTTTAATGTAAAACAGAAGACTTTTGCAAAATGTTTTTTCAATGCAAATTCAAATCTACATATACATATATATATATATATATATGCAAATTCAAATATAAATATATAAATGTAATAATTTGTATGTTATGTAAGTACAAAACTTCTTATTCGTGTTTCGGAGCTATATCAATTTTTATAAATGAAAAAAAAAAATATTTGTTGACTTTCTTTTTATGATAGATAGTTAATTTTATGTCAATAATTCCGAATTACCAATAAATCATAAATTATTAGATCTGCAATTCTTGACAATATTGATGGCACGTTAAGAAAATGTTAAAATTTTACACAATATCATGGCAAGATTGTTGTTAGAGAGTTTATTGGTAAAGTAAATTATAATGAAATTTATTTATTTATTTTTTTATTCAAGCTTTATTGATTTTCGTTAATTATGTTGAAAAAGTTCATTCAAATACATTTATTACTCGACGTAAAAAAATTATTTTTCTATATCTTTTATTATTATTTAATAACATATTATTTTTAATTAGCAACTGACGTTGGCAATCTCAATATTACAAATTTAAAATAATTATTTAGAAATTTTTGTTCATAAACTCAGATCACGTTTATATAATTATAATAAAAGTTGATTATATCTATATATAATAAATATATATAAATATACATACATAGTAAAAATTCAATATATAATAAAAGAAAATATTTTTAAAAATAATTCTAATTTAATTACGTTTATTCGAATACCTTTTTTTCAAACATAATATTGAAGAAAAAATAAAAAAAATAAACAATTGAATTAGAAAAATAAAGAAATAATATTCACAGAAATGATGACAATAAAAACAATAATAAAAAGGAACGACAAAATTAAACAGTCCAGTAAACTTTTAAAGTTATTTCGAATTTTTGGCCAGGAGGTAGTCATTGGTGGAGGGACCCCCCACCAACATTCACTCGCGTACCCGCCTTTGAAATTCAGAGTCTTAATCGCAGAGTGTTTTTTTGCACCTCAGTTAATAAAACTCGGCTATGGCGTACAGTCGAATTGGTGTCTTCGAGGATTATGATATAAATTTTAACAGCATTTTAATTCTCAATGTTATTAAATACTGTTGTACAACCTTTTGTGCAAACTGGTAAAATCAGGTAATTAAAATCGTTTATTTTCTTTCAAATGTAAATTTTATTTTATTTCGTTTCTTTGAAATGAACAATTTAATTTCCTTTTCTTTCTTCTTTTTTTGTTCTTATTTTTTTTTTTTTTCTTTTACTTTTATTTTTATTCTCTCACTTTAACATCAAAGTTTTTGTAAACTCTTATTTATTAATATTTAATAAATTGATAAATTTAATTCATTCAATTATCGACACGGTCTTATTCCATAAAGAATTTTCATTTTCTTTTATGAAATTATCAAACAGGGAATTTTCCGACCAAAACTGTTAAACTTTGTATATTCGAGTTACACATTTTTATTCCTTTTCCAGAATTGATACCTTTCATTCACACACAAAAATACTTTTGTTATCAAAGCATCGGTTCAATAATATTTTTCGTATCAAACACATGTCTCGTGTATATATAAAAACCAACGTGTTGACTTTTTTTTTAATTCAGATTAAAGTATCTGGTTTTTTCATTAAAAAAAAAAAAAAAAAAAAACGTACAAAAAAGTACCTTTACGTCGACAAATCAAATTCTACAACCCTTGTAACCAAGTTAACAACATACAGTAAAAATGAACAATATTGTTTAAAATGATCAATGCCTAAAAGTTAATGTCTGGTAATTTAATAAATAAATAATTTATTAAAGAACTATCAAAATAAGTACAGTCGTGTTTATGTATTATAAATTCAGGTCAAATTTTAAAAATACTGGTGGTAAACAAAAGCAATTCATGGAAGTTTTCTTTTACACTTTTTATGTAAATCGATTGTAAGAAATGTTTTTAAATTATATTCGAATTATATAATTAAAATTAAAATTTATTATTAAAATTATTAAAATTATATTATATATTATATATATATTATTAAAATATAATATATATTATAAATATTATATATATATAATAATATACATATATAATATTTATATAATATATATAAATATTATATATATATTGTTAAAATTAAAATTAAAATTCAACAAAAATCTTGCCATACGTTAAATACAAAATTTTGGTGGGAAAATTAAAAAAAGCAAAATGTCGAGCAATTTATTGCTGTAAACTATTTTGTTGCAAAAAATTGCTGATATTTATTTTTCCTTGATTCCAACGAGCCATTTGAATATCGTAACTTATTTATGACCCGACTCTTTTACGCCTACCTGTCGAACGTTAAAAGTTGAACGCAAAGAAAGTTTTGCGAGCACATTTTCACCCCTGGTTGAATGTAAATTGGTTCAAAAAGAGCGCGCGGACAAAAAGACGGCAAAAGATTTCACGGGCGAAGGGAAAGAGATTCCTTTTTTCTCGGAAAAGAACTGCACCGTTGCAACCCTTCTTCCGCATTCGGATTTTTAAATCATTGACATTTTTTCTTCCTTTTTTTCACCTTTTTCTTTTCAATTCTCATTCACGATTGAAGAGTGGAAAAAATGAAACACATTTTTCTCCCGGTTTTGTCCGGCATTTGAATATATTCTTCTTTTGCAGATGATTCAACTGAAAATTAAAGTAGTAGTGACGATAATATGAATCAGTGCCAAGATATTGTATTTCACGGACAGGAGTTCAAATCCCAGTCATAATAAGTTGATTCGAAAACAATTTTGTGTTTTTTTTATTCATATTTATTTATCTTATCGTATTACATACGATATCACTTTTTTATATAAAACTTTAGATAATTTTTTTTTTTTTTTTTTTTTGATTTATCACTTTACCATTTTTGATTCTTGTTTTCATTTTTTTTTTTTTCTTGTACATGAATTATTAAGTTTATGCAATGATAATAAACTGAAAAACACTTTTTTCTTTAGAATTTTATTATTTCTCAAAATAATTATGGGAAGGTAAATAATAAAATGCTAATCGATTTGATAGATCAATCGATCGATAGATCAATCGATCATATTGATGAGTATATCTTCAATAGAAATTACTGGCTAAAAGTTCGAACATATTTTAACATATTATATTTATATTTGCATTATAAATAATTAAATGATTCATATGCAAAAAAAAAATCAGAATTAGAGGGCAACACTTTTTCAAAAAATTTTACAGTCAAAATAAACAAAAAAAGAAATTGCAATTTTCCTACACAAAAACATGAGAAACGAAAATTTCATTAGTAAAATGAAGTTGAAATTTTATTCGTACAAGGAATCATAAAAAAACTAAAGTCCAAAAATAAAAATTTAGTAATATTTATATCATTTGCCAAACTAACACAAGAATAAGAAGTTTTGCAAGTACATAACATGCAAGATGGAACTTAAAAAAAATGTTTTCAAAATTTTATTTATAAATTAAAAAAGAGAGAGAGAGAGGGAGATTAAACATTACAAATGTCAAAACCATTACATTCATTGAAAAAAATCTCTTTGGTTGAAACTACCGAAAATTTCAGTTAAATCTACTGAACGCTGTTAACTTTTTTCTCAGCGTTCAAATGAAAAGAAAAACATTGAAATCAAAAAATAAGCAAGATTTTCATAAAACTACAAACATAATGCTTAATTTGAAAATTAAATTCAATTTCATTTATTTTATTTGAATTTGTCAGTAACCTATATCCAACACTAACCTATACTAACCTATACTAACCTATTAATCAGGACCAACAACATAATTTCAATAATCAACATTACTTTTCCGCCAGGACAATGAGAGGAAGATGTTGGAATCCAACGGAGCCGGTGCTGGCGTCCGGCCAAAACCAGCAGTGCCCGAACCAACAGCAGCAACATCAGAACCAAAACGCTAAAGAAGACCACCAACAGCCCCCTCTATCCGCGGCCACGCCTGCTTGGGGCCTCGATAACTCGGTGAGTAATCATCCTCCCCCCCCCCCCCCCCCCCCCCCCCCCCCCCCCCTCTCCCCCCCCACCCACCCCCCCCCCCCCCCCCCCCCCGCCCCCCCCCCCCCCCCCCCCCCTCTCCCTCCCCCCCCCCCCCCCCCCCCCCCCCCCCCCCCCCCTCCCTCCCTCCCCCCCCCCCCCCCTCCCCCCCCCTCCCCCCCCCCCCCCTCCCTCGCGCACCCCCCCACATCCCCCCCCCACCACCCCACGATTCGCCGCCTCCACGCACAACTCCCGCTTG